>PVJI01006404.1:0-86617 GCA_004026765.1 Micronycteris hirsuta
GGGGCGGGGCGGGGGGACTTGTGTCTCCTCCTTGACGAATTTACACTTTGGTGCAGACTCGTCAATTAGACATTCCATGTGTTAAACACTCGAGTTCAACTGTGAAGGAAGGTACTGGAGCCTCATCCTGCGGCACTCTAAGTCATTGCCGTTCATCCGACACTTCTTTAAAGACTTCCAAACAGAGACCCTCAGGGAATCCTCTCCAAAGGTCCTCGGCCAGATAATCGCCCGAGAACGTGCGTGTGATGGTTTTAGAATCCGTGGCGGGTCTGGGACAGGCCTGTGTTTAGGAACTCTGAGAAGTCCACTGTGGGAGTCGAAAACTGTTTGTGGCCTTGGACTTGACGTGTAGGATGCCGATGTGTGGTGCTAATTGTTGGCGTTTAACAAGAAACACGCTGTTTTCGAGGCGTGTCCACTGCAGCCTGGTTTCCCCCCACCCCCATCCCCCGCATGTGCTTGGCGGGGTTCTCGCTGCAACACCCAGATCTGCATCAACATGTGACCTCACGTCGGCGCCGGCGACTGAACTCATGGACCGTTCTCCACAGAAACCCACAGAAAAGGAGGCTTTTTGTCTCAAGGGCCTTTTCAGTTGAGAGACGACAAAGCAGAAGCGGCTACAAAGGCCCCATTCATGCACGGCCCCCTCGGTGTGGTCCCCCGCCTCGCACTTGGACTCCACTGTGCCTGTCCGCACCCCCAGCCCGGACGGCCCGCAGGCGGTGGCCGTGTGTTCAGGGAATCCACGGGTGACTGAGGCCCACCCCGCCTTCCACGTCACCATGCTGCCCTCCCGTGCTTGGCACACTGCAGGACTCTCTCTCTCTCTCTTAAAATTACTGAGGTGAAGTTGGCATCACTATTTCTTAAAGATTTTATTTATTCTTAGAGGGAGGGAGAGGGAGGGAGAAAGAGAGGAGAGAAACATCGATCCATTGCCTCTTGCATGTGCCCTGATGGGGGACCTGGCTCAACACTCAGACTTGAGCCCTGGCTGGGAATCGAACCAGCGACTTTTCTCTTTGTGGGATGACAGAGCCCCACCAGTCAATTCACTTTTTAAACTAACTTTTCAAAGACGAACAATCCAGTGGCACTCGGTACACGTGCGATGCTGTGCAGCCATATCTCTAGTCCCAGGAGAACTTTGCCGCCCACGCCCACCAGCGGTCTGTCCCCACTCCTCCGTCCCCCACCTCTGGCGATGATCGGAGTGGTGATCTGTGGTGGGTATTTCACAAACGGACACTTCCAGGGGGTGGTTGTCTTTGAATCCGCCTTCTCACGGATACTCGCTCTCTCTGGGTTTTCTCGGCCCACGCGACCCGGCTCCAGAGGTCAGCCCGGCCCCCACTCACACGCTGCGGTGCGTTTCAGCCCCCGCGTGGTTCCTGTGTGCTCTCTCCACCCTCTGCAGCTCGTGGGATCCTTGGCAGCAGGGACTTCTCTTGCTCTTTGCTGTTTCCCAGCATGGTAGGTGCTCAATAAATATTTCTGGCCTGATTCCCCTAAGTATGAAACCCGAGTAGCTGTGCTTGTTGGAAGAACCTTCGGCGGTGGCAAGCTGTGGGGTGTGCGCATGCACCTGAGCCAGTTCTATAAAGGGGAGGGAAACGGCAAGGCTGGTACCGGGGCAGCCACTTGCTCTCACTCAGCACCAGCCAGGCGACCTACAAGCATTCGTTACAAAGTCTGGAACCTTCCGTGTTTGATTTCCAAACAAGAAGTCACGGGGGCTGCTGTTCTCTGCGTGACACTGCATCCGTCCAACGTGCCGCCGCCTGGGTGTCAAAGAGGAACGGAACCCTGGTTTCCTGAACGCACCTGTGTCTGAGCCTTCATCTATCTGTTTCTCCGGAGAAGAACAAACGGAAAGTGCTGGAACATTGTATCAGGACCGCCATTTGTTTCCAATCTATTGTACAAGACGGGGAAGAGAACACAGCCCCTCCCCTTTCTTGGGCACCCTCGTTCCGGAATAATTGTCCATGGAGAGGTTGGTTGCAAGCTCCAAGGCGACTCTGGTGGCTGCTACGGGCTGATCGGGTCCAGTGGTGATGAAATGAAGGGGGGACCCTCCAGGCAACATGATGGGGGGCAATTGAGACCCTTTACTGCGTGAATCACACACTGAGATCACACTCGCAGGAGGCACTGGCGTCCACATGCGTGTGAAGTGTGCTGATTAGCATGTGCACTGTGCATTTTGGTAATCAGAAAGCGTTACAGAGAAGGCAACACGCGATGAAGGACCGCGGCAATCTCCCATGCATTGAATGGGCTGGTTTTTAAAAAGAGATGACATTGTTTCTAAAGCAGATAACATGGACTGAGCACCAGCCTGAGAACCAAAGAGTCACTGGTTCGATTCCCAGTCAGGGCGCGTGCCTGGGTTGCAGGCCAGGTCCCCAGTAGGGGGAGCACAAGGGACAACCACACATGGATGTTTCTTTCTCCCTCCCTTCCCTCTCTCGAAAACTAAATAAATAAATGCTTTCAAAAAATAAATAAATAAAGCCAATAACATCATTTCTTTCCCTGAAAAGCCTCAACACGTGGTCAGATGCCACGGCCACCACTGTTCCGCAAGCATCGCCACCGCGACCACCAGGTTAGCAGATGCCGCGCTGGGCCGGGGACGGAGCCTCCTTTCTGTGGCATGGGTACGTGAGGGCCCGTGTCTCTGTGGGTCTGCAGTCCTGCAGAGAGCTAAATGATGAATGGGGCCAGCCCAAGCTTTTGTTTTAAAAAAAACAGCAAGTTTTAAACTCTCAACTCATTCCACAGATTAGGTCGAGATTCATGCAAGCTTCTGGCAGAGTCGTCTGGAACAGTTTTCGTCCTGCGAGAGAGGAACAGGGACGAGAGCTGCCACTGGAAGGGCTTTGGCTAAGACGCCTGATCTCTCCTCACCGGGAACGGCTTGCATCTGGGCGTGGCACATCGTAAATGAGCATGACAGACCATTCTAGGTCAAGTTTCAAAGGCTTTTTTTTTTTTTTTTTACAGTTTTAGATCTGTAAGTAAACAGTCTGAGAGATCCTTTTCATGTCAAACCTGTGCAAGCTCGGACTATTCCACCCACAAGTATTCTGTTCCATCTGCTTTCCGCGTGCAGATCCCTGTGTAAACTAACTGGTCAGGGAGAGGCCCTGACAGGCCCCGAATGGGGCAAACCCTGCGTTTGCTCAGAATGCTTCATTTTCAGCCGGTGAAGTCCAGCCCTGTCAGGAAGTGACAGTTACTCCTCGTGGTCGTGATATGCCATGTGACTGAGGGCACTTTTACCTTGGACCATAACGTCACCAAATTCATCTACCTAAAGCATCACTGCCGCCTCTTTAAATAGTATACCTCTTCCCTAAAGGGCAATGGGAAAAATACAGTAAGGATTAAACTATATATATATTTTATACACATATAAAATTCCGCTTGATGGCCAGATGCAGATTTTCGCCAAGTGACTTGGCAGTATGACCGGTGACGGCCCGGCACTGAGACGTGGGGGTTTGGAAAAGAATGGAGGGAGAGGAAAGGGGAACCGACAGGTGGTAAGTCCTGCCGGCATCGCACACACATCACGGCAGGTTTGGAAAGCAGCCCCAGTGGCATGCACATTCCAGAGTTACACTGGGCACCATCTAAGAGAGGGTGATGCAATGCAAATGACGTCACATCGCCGGCAGTGTGGAAGCCCCGCCCCTGCCCTCAGCCCCATCTCCAGTGAAGCTTGATTAGAAATTCCATGTGTGGCCTAGCCAGCAGGCGCCCAGGGCAGGAGCACCGTCTGGGGCCAGGCCAGGGCAAGGCTGAGTTGCAAAGCGTATGGTGAGACAAAAGAGCTGCCAACCCACTCAGCAGGAAATCACACCAAACTTCCCCTTGGAACTCGAAATGGCCTTGAGGGAGCATTACGGTATCCCGGAGGCTCCTCAGAGGATGGGACTCGGGTTGAAATGCTTTGCTGAGGTTAGGAGGAGCAGTGGATGAGAGCGTGGGATTGTCCGTTTACTTGTGCAAAGCAGGGACCCCGCGGGAGGCTGTGCTCTCCAGGGCAGGGAGAGCAGGAGAACCAGAGACAAACCCGCCGACCCATGCGGGTGGGTTAGACTAGGAGAGGAGGTTCTCAGCGATTTGTTTAAACACTTGGGACCATTCGGGATGCTCGATTCTGTGCAATAAGGCTAAAAAAGCCCTGTTGTTGAACACTTGGAGAGGCACAACATATATGGTTTAGAAAAAGTTGGACCTGGATTCTAATTTCCACCCCATTTATTAGCTAAGTGACCTGGATGAGATTATGTAATTTCTGTAAACCTCACTGTATTCATCGACCAAGTAGGGGTCAAAATAGCAACTACATGACGGGGTGACTGTGAATAGGGAGTAAGAGAAAGCAAATGGAGCCTGGCACTGGGTGGACACTCGGTAGATGTTAACTGTAATTAGTATCCCGGTTTTATAGACAAGCGAATAAATGGTGGGGGAAGTGATGAAGTGTTCCCCTAATCCATAGCTAATATATGACAGAGCCTGTGCATAAATCACTGTATGTCCAAGTACACAAATCATGAATGAATGAATGAATATACAGTAAATGAGGATTCGGACTCAAGCATCTCTATTTCAAAACTCACATGCTTCCTCATACTGCTTTTCAAATGCAGGTGGCAAAAAGAAATTATCCAGGTAACTAGAAGTCGAATGAACGAGGGAACGTGCAGCGCCAAGCCGCAGTACCGGTGGATGGGACGGACATTGGATTGGTGCAAAAGGTCAACATTTGCCCGCGTGCACAGCTTGCGACCAGAACCCCAGGGCTCAGACAAGGTCCCTGGATGTTTGCTGACAGCCAGCGGCATGATTTAATCTTCACAGGAATATATTATTTCAATCTCCACTAGCAACAGCAAGTATTTTTCCAAAAGAATTCATTAAAAAACCGTCACACGACAGCTGCTGTTTTGTAACCCCAGTCTTAAACTTTTTGATTTATTCTCAAGTGGAGAAAATACTCGCATTTGAGAAAAGTGGTAGATTTAGAAAGCGTCTGAACCTCGATTATTGAAAGCATACCTATTTGGGGAATAACTGCCGGAGCTGATGCCTCGGACTAGATACAGTCAGAGGTAGGAGGATGTGTGCACAGTGTTTGCCCTTGAAAAGCCTGTAGTCTGGAAAGGAAGCCCAGGTACAGCGGAAACAATCACATTTTTCTCAGTCTGGAAAGTCCTGGAGAGTCCCCAGCTCCATCACCCTTCTCCCCCCATCTCCGGCTCATTTTCCAAAATCCCCTTCCCCTTAGGCATCCTCCCCAGGTGCCCTGCCCGTTGAGTGGTCCCTGCCGGTGCCCGTCTGGACCTGGGCACTCGTGTCTCCCAGAGCACACCCTGAACATGGTCTCCCCGCCCGGCTCCCCGCTCCCCTCGCCCCAGGTGGTCAGGAGCACCTCCTCCCTGCAACCCCAGAGACACCTGCAGCACGCATGCAGATGAGAGGTTATGACACCTGTTCAGCAGGTGAGCGCAGAGATGGCAGTGGGAAGCGGGGGAGGCGCACTCAGAGGGAGGGAGCTCCGTCTCCGTGGCAACCTGTCTATATGTCCGTGGCAGTTTGTCTGCCCCTCAGTGTCCCCAAGTTGTGAGGAGCAAACTGCCCCCGGCTGGCTGGCCTTCGCTGGCCGGGTGAAGAAGAACAGGCCAGCTGCCCTCCCAAATTCGAGCCAAGAACAGAGCTGAAGCAAAACAAACTTCCCAGGACTAGAAGGCATTTATACCAGAAGGGATGATTTTCCGATCCACGAAAATGATTCCTGTCGGCCAGAATAGCCCCCTGAAATGGAGCACTCCGCCAAGGAACTTCTGCCGGAAGCCCGGGTTTCCAGTAGAGAGAATTAAAGCACTCAAATGTCAGCCTTGGTTGGCTGGACGCAGTGTCTGCCTAAACGTTTGGCTATTCATTCATGCAGCAGCCCGCTCGGGCCCCCTGCGGTTGCCATGGAGCCCGGTTAGACTGAAGGACACTTAACAAATCCTCTCCTAAGAGACTGCATCCCACTCTCTCTGCTCCCTCCCAAAACCACGGCTCGGACGGTGGCAGTCCATCAGTGACTCAGAGCAGGCTATTGATTTTTAATTTCCCAATTTGTAAAACAAAAAATGTGATTTCTTTGTACATAACGCTTTGCTGAGAATTTTACCAGTAATGAGGTTTCAATATCTACAAAACACTGAATTCCTGAGAATTAACACTATCTGACCTTTCTCTCTAATTTGTAAAAAAAAAAAAAAAAAAAAGTTTAATTAATTGAAAATATCTATAATGAAACATACCAATAATTCCCGGTAATTCTGCTAAATGTGTACATTTTAAACAGTTTTTAATTTAAAAGGAAAATAAATTAGAAAATGACACTTTGATTGGTTTCCCCTCGGGATGAGCCAGGACAGTTTTCTGTTGTGATTGCAGGTTTTTCTTTTGCCTTAATCATTGATTCTTTCACTTATTGGGGGCATTTCCGAAGGGATCAAAGCAACTGGTATTTTTGCTGTGAGAGATTTGTAATTTTTTCTCTATTTTTAAAACTATGCAATTATTCGCCCTGGCTGGTGTGGCTCAGTGGACTGAGTGCTGGCCTGTAAGCCTGAGGGACACCGGTTCGATTCCCACTCGGGGCACATGCCTGGGTTGCAGGCCAGGTCCCAGGTTCAGGGCATGTGAGAAGCAACCGATCGATGTATCTTTCTAGCACATTGCGGTCTCCCTCTCCTGCTTCCTCCTTTCCCCTTCCTGTAAAAGTAAATACATAAAATCTGAAGAAAGAAAAAAACGAGTGGAGCTTGAGGCAGAGGAAGAAACTGCAGGATCCTCAGGAGACTCCTCTTAAAGGGCCCACAACGGACTTAGGACTGAAGCAGACCCACCCCCTCTGGGAGAAAATACAAAATAAAAATAAACACATGGAATTATTCACATGTAAAGCAGGAGAAATGTCATGTGGGTGCACATCCCAGCTTTCCTGGCTGGGGAAAGCTGCCCCTGAAAACGGCACAAACAAATGGCCCATGGGAGGGGGGGCGTGCTTGTTCCCCGTTGTCCACAGCAGCACGCCAAGGCGTTTTCCTCAGGGACGGGACAGATACCTACCATCCACAGGTGCATGGAAACCCCTTAAAGGACATCATTCCACCTGCCCTGAGTCTTGAAGTAGCACATGTCTGTGACTTCAACACTCGTGATGTGACGTTCCGGTGCCACTTACTGGTTTTACATCTCTCTCCCCTTGAACCCCAAAGGTTGTCCCATCCTCGCTGAACAGGAGGCTGGAAGCAAGTCCGCATGGACCCCCTTTGCACACCTTTTGTGTTAGAGACCGTGATCAAGCCCCTGTCACATTTGCACTTATTTAGGGCACATCATGGTCACCACCCTCAGGGACTGATAAGTACCCAGGATCTGCCCACTCAGTCTCTGTTCTTGTTACTTCTCCACCTCCTGTGACAGGGACCGTCATACTGTTTGTCCCTCTGCCTGGGCCCCGACCCCTGGCCTTACCCAGTGTCTGCGCCCAGCTCCACTCTGCCCAGGGACACTCCCTGTGTCTTGTCCTGCCTCCGGTCCCCTCTCTGAGGGACGTCCATCTACAACTTGGCCACTGTTCTTCCCAGCCCCCCTTATCCTCTCTAAATATGGTTTTCAAAAATTGACTTCAAGAGTCAGTCCTAGAATGGCTTTGATTTCTCTAGAATTCGGAAAAACTCCGAAACCAAAACAAGGGATTTCAGATGAAAAATAATGTCTGTATACTGCTCTCTAATGGCCCCCACTCATGTCTCCACTAAAAGTGAAATACTTTACGGCCCAAACAGCCTCCATACGTCTTTCCAAAGTTTACGTGCAAGTTTGTCTGTCCAAATTTAGTTCAGCTGAAAGCTTGCTGTAGAATATTATTCTAATCCTGGGTCACTTACAAATGTGCTCAGTAAGATAAATTCTAGCCCCAGTCCTTGCGAAGCTTTACTGTTTATCTGTCTCCAAGTTACAGTTGCTTTCTCAAAAGCAGAGAGGCAAACCGTGGCAAGCTTCACGTGTCTTTTATCGACTTCCTTGATCGGGAGACACGAAGGCACAGACCTCCCCTAACCCGGTCCCGTCTCTCTCCAGAGACGTCCGCTTCCCCACCAGTGTCCTTGTTCTCCTTAAGGTCACACTGTGGACACTCTACACGGAAACCCAACACAAAAGCAACCCACTTCTCGTGTGTGTACGTGAAGCCTGTTGTAACGGGAACGACAAGGACAATAGGAAAAGGACCGTAAAACTAAAGAATTTTAATGGCCACTGCAACATCATCATGCATAACAATGAATGGCATCAAATTTATTTGCATTCAACTTTCATGGTGATGAAATGGCCACAGCGAGGCCACATGGCACGTGACCCGACCAGCCACCCTTCGTGAGGCCGAGTGACACGGCAGGCGTGGCGGGAGGAGGCGGCTCGAACAATCAGGAATATCAACACTCTCTCCAAAACGGCTTACATAACCGTGTGTCCCTTCTATAAAGGGAAGACGAACCACTCATGTCTGATGCGGTGATTTTTATCCTTATCTGGAGAAATGATTTTATATTCGTGCTATCTGTTCTCCTTGATGTCAAATCCCAGTCACACCTTACAGTGCTCAGAAGTATAACAAGAAACACAATAGTTTCCTTAGGGTTTTCATTATGACCATTAAGAGACAATTGTACCTACCCAATAAAAACTCTGCTGTCGTGTGTGCGTGTGCGTGCGTGTGTGTGCATGTGTGTGCGTGTGTGTATTGGCCAACTGATTCTACAATTTGACTTGAAAGGCGGCCAATAGCAAGGAAGACGATGAAAAAGAACAAAGTTAACTGAGTCAGACTACTAGATAAGAAGCTTTCTTATCAGGTTACAGTAATTCAAATGTGTGGAATCGGTACAAGAATAGGCAGATGGGACAGAATTTGGAAAAAGATCCATCTTCAGATAGCCCCTTTCCCTATCCGCAACAAATGTGTCACGCCAGGCACGGAGGAAGGGGTGACATTCCCGTGAGTGGCGATGGGTTAATTTATATTCATACGTGAACCTTGACCCCAGCTCACACCATACATGAAAGTCGATTTCCGATGGGTCATAGACTTTCACGTGCAGGGGAAGGCGACAACGCTTTATAGAAGAAAATATAGAAGAGAAGGCAGTGATTTTGGAGAATTCACAGAAAGGTGTAAGAAATTTCAAAACCCCAAAAGCACCAATCGTCAGAAAGACCCTGGCAGACAGGACTCCATTAACGTTGAGAACTCCCGTTACCGGAAACCATTAAGTGATGAGAAACGCAAGAGGACAGAGGTCCGCAGCGCACAGGTCAGACAGAGAGCTCGTGTCCAGAAGGTACCGAGCATTCCTAGAAAGCAGGAAATAAAACATGGAGAGACCAATTTTAAACCGTGGGCAACAACTTTCAACAAGCACTCCACCGAAGAGGGTGTACCAGTGGCTGGCGAGTACGCGCGTGGCGTTGTTCCACAGGGACGTGTCATCGGGACCAGAGTAGATGCCATCGAACAGCCGCCGACATCACTGACGTTGAGAAGACTGGGAACACTAAGTGCGGGTATGAACCTAGAGCGACCTGAGCGTTTGGGCTGTGCTGATGGGGACGGACACAGACTCCACGGCTTCATCCGACCTTTCGGCAGCATCTCCAAGAGCCGAACAGGCACGGACTGCAGAATCCAGCAGTTCTGTCCCCAGGTGTATGCCTGGTCGAAATGAGTGCATTCGTCACCAAAGGACAGGTCACGAAGAGTCCTATCAGTTTTATTCGTCATGACCCGAATAAGAAAATCCAAACGTCCCTCAACAACGGGCCAGCTAGAAAAATTATGGCTGAGTGACGTAACAAAATGAGATGCGACAATATAAAAAGAATACACTAGAGATGCAGGCGGCAACATGGATTAATTCCGTAGGCATCATGTTGGACCGAAAAGCCAGGCATAAAAGACTTTCTTTGAAATTCAAAATTGGACAAAACCACCCTGCGGAGATTGCGCTCAGAACGGTGGTGGCTTTTGGCAGGAGGGTGTTGGCTGGGAGAGAATCTTCTGGGCATGAAAAGCAGCCCACATTCTGGTCTGGCTGGCGGTGACTGGCGCAGACACGTGTTTTAAAAATTCATTGAGCTAGACACCCAAGGTGTGAGTGCTGCCTCATGTGTATTAGACTCAAAAGTAGAGCCCTGGTTGGTGTAGCTCAGTGGATTGAGCGCGGGCTGCAAACCAAAGGGTTGCAGGTTCGATTCCCAGTCAGGGCACATGCCTGGGTTGCGGGCCAGGTCCCCAGTGGGGGCCACGTGAGAGGCAACCACACATTGATGTTTCTCTCCCTCTCTTTCTCTCTCCCTTCCCTGCTCTCTAAAAAAATAAATAAATAAAATATTTAAAAAAAAAAAAAGTAGGGGGAGCAGGAGAAGAACGAAGGCGGGGACCGCAGGGAGAGGGAGGGGCCGGAACGGCCAGGTGAAAACTCACACATTCAACCTGCTACAAAAGAATTACGTTTCTGAGAGAGGACACACAGATTTGCCTCCTAGGACCCTCTCATGTAGATCGGCTTTCCCAACAAAAAGGGAAATTTAATGTGGAAAAAATCATTTCCTTCTTTCATTAAAAAAATAAATAGAGGATAAAGCCATACAGTGCACCCCCACTTTCCATAATGATTTCATTGGCTATGGTCACCCACATCTTTATTAAAAGGATTTAATGATTTTTCTTATTATTTTACCATCACCTGTGTCCAGCTGTTTAACTTTTTTTCTATATTTACCAAGCGTAGAAAAACCTAATTCATAGCTTCCAAGGCCATAGGGTATGTTAACACATTCACAAAACATTATTAGGGAAAACATTATGCAAATTTAAATGACTGGTCTCTTTATTTATGAAATTATACTGTTTTCTAGAAGTGAACATTGATCAGTATTTTTATTCAGAAATAGCTGTGACACCGAAGTCTTTTTGTATCAGTTACATTTGTATCAGATCAAATGAGGGGTCAGCAGTTACGGGGACCTGACGAGGGGGGCCGCACACCTGCCGCACGCGGCTGTCTCTAAAAGCAGTCCAAAAAAAGCTGCTGGGTCAGATCAAGCCACTCCGATGGTCCCCTTTCCCTCGTTGCCCCGGCAACCGCTGCCCCCGCCCTCTTTTGCTCACGTCCTTCTTTCGGCTGCCGAGTGTTTCCGGATAGGAGTCCCAAGCGCAGCGCTCGCAGCCACGGCGGACAGGGCCGAACTGCTCTGGTTCCTGACCTCCACGGGTTTGTGGGTGTCACCTGTCTTCGAAGCACCGGAGCTGCTGCGCTCATCTCTGTCCCCCAGAACGTCCTTCTCCCGCGTGGCCAGGGGCCGTGGATGTGTCCACCTGGGCGAACAGGCCGCGGTGGGGACCGTCGCAGCACCAAGCGTCTGCTGCGCGGGAGGGCCACGCCTAGGCCCCCGCCTCTCCCTGAAGTCTCTGCGTTCTTCTCTCGGGGACGCGGTTTCTCTTCACGTGGCGTCCACGGGGAATTTGCCCCACATGTCATTTATTGTGCCCTCAGAGCCTGGCACCTACCGGTGCTTCATGCCGAAGGGCCAAAGGAAGGAGGGATTGAACAAGCAAGAGCCGTGAAGGGCTACGCATGGCTGTCTGTCCTCCGAAGGAGAAGGGTGAGACAGTGACCCTGCCTCATCTCGTTGTCTGTGCCCTGTGTCCTCAGCGACCTGGGGTGGGGCGCAGAGACCAGCCCTTCTCCCCCTTAGCAGAGCTCCGGGCGACCTTTGGTGAGGACGCAGCCTTGCACCCTGCAGAGGGCCAGGGCTCCAACAGAAGCTGGCTAGAGCCTCGGCCCGTGGGGCAGGTACCCTGAAGCAGCAGCGAAAACCAGAAGGAAGGAGGAACCTGGACCTCCAGGAAGTTTGGGGAGAATTCTTTAAGGTGTCGATGGGGTGGGGGAGCAGCCTGGCAGCTGGTCCCAGGCGCGGGTCGGCTTGCTGAGATGGTGGTGGTGCAGACGCAGGCTCTGCTTCCCCCCCACCCCCCGCAGGGGCAGGGCCTCCCCTCGGGGTGCTTGCCCGCCTGCCCTTCGCGGAGCATCTTTGCTGAGCACGTGTCCCGCACACCTGCAGACGAGCAGTCGGCAGAATGTCCCTTCTGGCCTTGTGCCTTGCGGTGGCACACGCCCCCTTGAGATCTTAATTTGGGAAAAGGGGCTGAGCCTTTCCAGCAGCACCAGCTATGTGACTTGCGGGGTCCAGTATAAGATAAACATGTGGTGCCCCTTGTTGAAAAAGTGCTAAGAATTTCAAGACGATGAGCATAAAGCACTAACCCAAACACGGCCTTGCCATGGGCGGGCTTCGGCGGCAGGGGCGCGGTGGGTTGCCGGCCTTTGGCCACCCAGGCTCCGTGTGGGAGGGGCCTGGTGGGAGGGGCCCCGCCTGCATCCAGGGTTCCCTCATTTCTAGTTCCCTTCTCCCCTCCTCTCGGCTGGGTCTTCCCCACACCCTGGATTAGAATGGAGACAGTGTGTTACACGCGCCCATGCCATTGGTTAGCGCGCCTGTCAAACAAACAACACAATACACACGCCCATGCCATTGGTTAGCGCGCCTGTCAAACAAAAAACACAATACACACGCCCATGCCATTGGTTAGTGCACCTGTCAAACAAACAACACAACGCACATGCGGTGAACGTCGGAGACAACTTTCCATAGCGACAAAGACAGCGCAGGAAGAGGGAAACCCACCAATGGTCTCAAATGACCTCCTAAGCCGTGACATACAATGCATCCCCATCGATCACCCTCTAATGAGAATTAACAGGAATTCACTTTTCTAGAGCCGCAGCACAACCGCACAGCAGAGAGTCCGAATAAACCCCTTTCCTTAGTCCGGCTCCGGGTCCCTTAGAGCGCTCCGTGTTCGTGACCTTGGAGTTCACCGCACACGCTCAAAAGAACACTGTCTTCTGCGCGCACATTTTTAACTGGGTATAAATCAGAAGGCTTGGTTTTCTCTTTTAGAGTCGGTCCAGACAACAGCAGGGACGCAGTGCATACCAAGCGTCCTGCGTTCGGTAGTTCACATGATATTTCCTCCTGAAAACGCTGGGAAAAAGCCAGCGAGTCTGTTATGTAAATTAAATATCCGCCGTGGGCAGCGTGGAGTTTTGGGCCATTCCCATTATACAGTAAAATGTTTCACTTTCTCTTAACTAACGCGAGTGCCCTCGAGACCCAGCATCAGCTTCCCTCACAGTCACGCACTTGGCACGAAAACAACGCAGGTGACACAGCCGCTGCCACTGTCCCCACGCCGAAGAACGCCCGGCTGACGGCCATTGAACACTGCGTTGTCACCCACGTGTCTCATATTTTTATTTTAATCATCAAGAGCTGAGGTGTCTTTTTAAAAAGATGCTTCTGCCTAAAAAGATGTATTGTAAAGTTGAATGAAGTGCTAACAGAACAAGAAAATCTTCAATGTCTCCTATAAGCCTGGCCGTCCTTTCTGTTTATAACACGATTCCTATACCCAAAGATTTGCCCTCTTGGCTTTATAAAACTTCACAAAAGCGTGTTATATATTTAAATAGCTGTTTACATTTATAGATAGTTAAATAATGTGCATGTGTCTAAGAAGAAGAGGTCCTCGGACTTTCTATCAGTTGTTTACTGGAATGTAAATAGCCCCTCCCTTGCTCGCCCATCATCATAGAACCGTTGTTAACTTCACCAAAGCTGGGTCTCCGCTGTGTACCAGCTTCCCAAACCCCACAAATCTAAACACAGTCACGGCGGGCTGTGTGATTTAGAGTGAGAACGATAACTCCTACACTGCTTCTCTCCGCGGGTCGTGATGAGGAGCCATGGAGACAAAACGCAGGAATGCTTTCTGGAGCTCCAAAGCTTTGGTAAGCGTGCGGGAGGGCAGGAGGCGGGCACCGCCGCCCTTTCTAAGCCTCGTCCACCACCAGGTGCGCAAGGAGCGACTGCTGTCCGCAGGCCGGGTGTGAAGCGCACACTGCAACCAAGTCACCAGCGCTGGGCGTGCAAGTCAGGGTGATACGGGTGATTCCAGACACTGGGCTCCCACGGACTCCCCTCGCGGTCCTTCCCCAGATGCCCATTGAATTTAATAGTTTTTGAAATTCAAAACAACCTCGCTGCTGTGCAACAAATATCAGAGAAAAATTATTAGATGTTTCTTAATGCCTAGGTTGTACTTTTACAAAAATAATTTATAATCCCTGTCTGGCGTGGCTCAGTGGATTGAGTGCCACCGGCCTGCGAACCAAACGTTTGCTTGACCCTAAAAATTCTTGACCTAAACCTCACCTTTTATACAACTGTTAACTCAAAATGGATCATCAATCTAAATGTCACATGGAAAACTATAAAACTTTCAGAAGAAAACATAGGAGAAAATATTTATGAGCTAGGATTCGACCAAGAGTTCTGAGCTATGCCACCAAAAATAAGGGGTGAGAAAAACCAATAAACTGATTTCATCAAAATTTAAAACTCTTGCTCTGTGAAAGACCCTGTTAAGAAGATGAAGATAAACCACTGACTGGACAGCAATGTTTACGAATCTGCCTCTGAGAGAGCGCGTATACGCCGAACATGGAAAGAACTCTGTAAACGCAACAGGAAGAAAGCCATCTGATTAGGAAACGGATGAAAGACCTGAACAGACAATTCACCAAGGAAGCTCTGCAGACAGAAAACACACTCATGAAAAGACACCACTGTGACTAGCCATGAGGGAAACGCGAATTAGAGCTGAACACGCATGGAAAGCAAATTGTGGCTAAGAAACTCGGAGACAGTGGGACACAGAAGTGATCCAGCTATTCACCACCCAGGTCCCATCAGGGGACAGCCTAGACTGCCTTCCTGAAGCAGGTTTTTCTGCTTGAATCTCTTGGGCAAGGAAGTGCCAAAGGTTCTTCCCAAGTCTTATTTCTTAATCAGCAACTCAGAATCAGCATCCCAAAAGGCAGCTTCAGGTCGGCCAAACGGCTGGTCTCCAGCGTTGTTTTCGGAGGTTCACTTTGGAATTTAAAGTTCTCATCTTTTCTTTTAAGCCTAAGCATTTTGATCCATTTCATAGGCTGACAAAGTTTGTAAGTTGGGTCATTAATCTTTGAAAATGTCTCTCGAAATTGGAGTCCTTTGCAGTTGGGAGCATCGGCCATCACTGTGGCGGCTCCATGCAGGTGACAAGGTGGACAAAGCATCTTAGCCTCTGGTACCTCCAGTGGGCCCTGGTCTCCAAAGTTACAGTAGGGAAGAAGGTTACAATTGCACAAGATAATTTTTTCTCTGGCGAGGACTTGCTAACACTCTACACCGTTCCTCTAAAGTAAAGATTGTGAAGCAGCAGCAGCAGCAGAGAATTGAGAGTTTGCAAGCCTGGAGACAAGGATCAGCGCTTGGATGAATATTCAGTGCGCCCGGTGATAGACCCTGAGCGGCCACCATCGCAGCAAATGAACTGCAGCGACAGATTCTGAATCATCGAAGCAGCGGCTTGAAACCGCTCGGCAGATCAGACGTCTCGCCTCCCTCCCGAGGCTGATGAGAATTCCGCTCTGCGCGCCACACTCCAGCGCGTAGGACCGCAGGGCGTTCCGCTGGCTGAGAAAGGGCAAAGCCAGACGGATCAGTTTCTGAACCTCAAAATTCCACGCTCCTCGCTGCCCATTAAAATGAATGAAGAGAAGCTCTGTTTTGATGTGTAGCATCCCCGAGACTGGCTGGAGGCGCAACGGGGAGACACCGCCACTGCGCGGGCCATTGGCCGCCTTCCAGAGCGTGCGAGGGAGCACCACGCTGCGGCCGGCTGGCTCCTGAAACGGCACGGGCTGGGGAGCTGTGTGCGGCTTAAATAATGGGACTCCGACGCAGAAAACACAGGGCCACGCATGGCCCTCTCAGGGCACAGATATTCCAGACACCAAACAGCCAAGTGGTTGTGCGCTTCGAATGGACTGTGAAGTGGCTTTGTCCTGCAAAAGGCCGGAGTCAGACCTCGTGGGCGGAAAACATCTAAAAGTGGAGGACAGCACCGAACTGCCCGAGGTGCTGTAGTGGGTGCGCACGCCCGCGATCCAACGTTGATGCTGGCTCTCCAGCCTGACGTAGTGGGAATGAGTAAGACGCAGTTCTTCCCGCCGGGTGCCTCCGGTTCGCACGTCAGGTTGGCCCCGGCTGGCACCCTCCTCTCTCCCACCATGCTGTTCCCTCCACCGGCTCCTTCCAGCATCCGGGATCGCTCAGAGCTTGGCTCCCGTTTTAAACAATTTGGCTTTGGAAGGAGGACCTGGCGCGCACACCCCCCTTCCGACATACAACACACAGTTTCTTCCCTTGGGGTTTATATCTGAGCTTTTTCCTGCTGTCCTCAGCCAGATTCAATATAAAGCTCACAACAAACCATCTCCCTCAGAGACCCCACAGCTGGCAGTCCTCTGGGGAGGGGATGAGCGAGACCCAGGACCGGTGATGGAGAACACCCATGGTAACAAGAAAGGCAAGTGAGTCGGTTCGGCTTCTGGTCCTTCCTTTCCTGTTGATGAATACTTGACACCCATGTAAGAATATATGTGACAAATGACTTATGAGACACAGTGAGTTCAACAGTTGCTAAACCAACTTAAGAGCACTGCCAGTGATGTGGACCTACTGTGTGCTCCTTCCCTTACCTCTTCTTTGCTTCCCTACGCCTGAGAGGTGCCACGATTCTGAAAGTTGTGTGTATCTTTCCTTTGCTCCCCACCCCCTAAAACACCCACACAATTTTCCAGAAATGTATTTAAGCCTAAACAATATGCTGTTTGATTTCTTGGTTTAGAGACTTGTAAAGATGTGAACTACTGTACACGTTCTTCTCCCTTTTCCTTCACTGAAGCCACATGTTGTTTAAGGGTCCATTCCTGTCGCTGTGTACCCTCACCGCTTCATGCAGCGACTTTGTGTAAATATTCTACAAGGTCATCATTCGGGACATCCTCATGGACATCCAGTCACCCAAGCCCCTCTGTCGCCCGTTTAAGGCGGGTTGTGGGCTGACGGTTTCCTCTGTTGGAACAGGATTGGCACCGTGATGAATGGGCCCCTTGTGGGACATAACCCGGAGAGGCTCCTCACATCCTCTGACCGCGATGCCTCGCCCTGGTGGGAACCCCGCGCGGTTCTCCTCTCAATTTCTTCCCCTTCCTGCACATGGTTTTACGGCACAATCATCTGCTTCCTGTATGCTTTGAATGAACGGAGTCCTGGGAGCGTGGAGGGAGAAATATTTCCCATCGTGGAAAGAGTTGGCGCTTCGGGTTTAGTTGCTTTGGGACGGAGATTTGACGCTGCCTTTTCAATCACAGACCGTCTACTTCACTCCCCTAAGCCCCGGCTTCTGCTTCAATAGAAGGCAAACGATAACACGTATTCATAGGGTTGATATGATTATTAAATAATGTTAATGCCTCACGTAATGTTTGGCACAGAGAAGGCATTGAATACACGTTTAGGGGGTAAAGGGTGGAAGACCGAGTAGGCAAAGGGGTGAGCAGGGAGGCCGCGCAACCAAACCTAGGGCGGGAAGGAGGAGACGGAGGCGCGAATTGGGGACAAGTAGCTACTGAGCCGGGGCCCGTTGGAATGCGAGAATGCGCATCCCGTCACTGGGCTGCCCCGCCGCACACCGGGGGTGTTTGCTGGGGCTGCAACGCACAGCAGCTCCATCATGAAGCATCCGTATTATATTTTAAAGTAGAATGCGCTGGTCAGACCAGTCCTGTGTGTGAACGATTGGCCTGGGTAACCGCTGTTCCACGCCGCCCACCCCACCCCCGTTTGCGGGACTGTCACCTGGGGACTCAGGGGCTGTCAGACACGTGACAACCGCAGCAAAGCTGCCGCCTTTGGTGCGTGTTTCCCGTCATCTGCGCTCCTGGGATGAGACCACAGCAGGTGCTGCTCTGAACACACACCTGGCCCCTGGTCTTAAGATCCTGAAAAGGGCACCTGCCGTCCGGGGACCTGGTTTCCTGACTCTGTCTGCCTCCTGGAAGCCCCTCCTCCTCTCACACATGCCGTGAGGGCGCAGCCCAGGCGACGGGGCTTTGGACACGGAGGACACCCTCCAGAGCTGCCGGACGCGCGCAGAGAAACAGAGCCAGGCAGGCCTCTCTGGCGGGGCCTTGTGCGGCTCGCTCGGCTTCTCTGGTTCTTCCCATATCGGCCCTGTCCAAGCTCTCACTTCCCGTTTCCTGTTTCCCTCGCTTTCTCTTCAAAGCCCCACCTCCAGAAACGCAAACGTTCTGGGCAGCCCATCCCCATCCCTTTACTCACCTCTCGCTAGGAACTCCCAGGAAACTGTCCTTTTGTTGGACTGACTGATGCCATTTTAAACCCTGGGTTTGTCTGATGTGCACTATCTTCGTTATTAGTCCAATGAAACCTTTTCCTTCCACTCCAGTGTCAATGGAAGTAAGTCACAGTCTGCCACGCACAATTGAAAACACAGCTGAGGACATTTTAAAGGCCAAAGTTTATGAAAAGATACTGGCGGCCTTCCACCAAATTCTGACTGGCACAGTGCGCGTGAAAGCTGGAGTGCACGCGGCGGCCTGGCCCCCTCCCCGCGGTGGTTCTGCCCCGGTGGCCTTCCTGGGCCTGTGAGCAGGCTGGGCTGGCTCCCTCGCATGCCTTAGTGATTTATTTTATTTTGCCTTCATAATCTCCACGGGGGAAACCCTACCACAGATTGCCAGGGATGTTACGGGGATGTTATCCCTAGCCTGCAGATACCTGAAATACCAGACAGGCAAAATCTGACCTGCCCACGGGGTGGCATCCTAATGACCAGATTAATAAGAACAAAAACACAAGTTAAATGCTATATGATAGATGACATGTAAAAGCTGCAACAGCGCAAGCTTTGGTGCCTGCTGTGCGCCCTCCATGGCGGCCAGAGCAGTGGCGAGCGAATCTGACTGTCCTGCTTCCCTCTGCGCCCAGCTCCCCACGGCTGCTCCCGGCTCCTCCCTCGGGAGTGTCACCTCCAGGCTCTCCAGCGCCTTTCTGATCTTTCGGGTGCTCTCAGCTCTGGGTAGCTTTCTCTGGACCGCTGTGATATCCTCAAGGGATGATTCTGCCGAGGGAGGGGGGCGAGGTTCAAACCCATCTCCTTGGTAACAACCGCCTGTTAGCATCGTTTCTCTTGGTGCTGGGAGCACCTTGGCTGCGCACCACAGTGGCCTGCCGCTGCGCGAAGGGCGTGGCTTCTAGTCTTTGGGTCCTTGCGAGTGTCTCTCGCCCACCTGAGAGCAGCAGCGCAAAAGTGGTCCACTGGCTGTTGCGTTGTGGACCAGAATGCATTGGCTAAAATTAAAAAGATTACCAATATTGGCTTAAGCTAATAGGAGTTTACTTTTCTTACATAATCATAAATGTAGAGACAGGCAGTCGGCTGCCACTATTCCACAATGCCATGAAAGGCCAAGGCTCATCTTGGCTATCTTTCTGCTGTGTGTACTAAGAATGTAGTTTTTTTTCCTCCTATGTATAAAATGGCTGCTGCACCTCCATACATCACATCTGTGTTCCAGGCAGAAAGAAAGTAGAGGACTATATACCGTCTTCTCACAGTGTTCTCCTCTGGAGTTCCCTTCCCCAAAGTCTCTGTTTACATAATCATTGACCAAAACAACTTGATGGCCAATCCAGCCTATAACCATGGCTGGGGACTCAAGGGTTTTCATATTCTAACCACTAAAGTAGAAGACACACATTTTACAAATACATTACCCCTTCCATTGAAGGTTACATTAGAGGATTTTTCTTCAAGTTCAAGGAAATCGCATTCATGAAATGTGTATGTCGTTATGGATATCTGCTGCATTTTGTTACGGTTTTGATGAGGGTGCTTTAGGCTCTACATAAGTAACTCTCAAATGATAAACATTTTGCAAAACAACTACTTTCTTAAAGATGATACTGCAAGGCCTCAAGTGCGTGAAATCATGGAGAAGGATGACCGGGAGGGGGCAATTCCCAAAGAAGCAGATTGGAAGAGAAACACTGAATCAAATGCAATGACAGTAAATTAGTAACCACCCTGAGAGCTTGTTGCTCAAAATCAAAGTCAACTTGCCTCCACCCCACCCTCCCAGGGTGTTAATGAGGTGCCGCAGGAGGGGACACATCCAGATGCTCCGGCGCCTCCGTGGAAATGTGCTTGTCGTAACGTTCAAACGCAGAGAAACATGACTGCTTTCATTGTGCCGCGCAATCGTATGAGACCACAGGCTAGGAAATCAACGTTTTCTCCAGCCGAGGAATTCAAAGCAGGGAACAGACTTTCAAATGGACTCAGGAGAAATTTGCTAACAATGCACTATATATAGAAATGAGAGCAGATCCAAGATCCTCTGCTCATTGTCTCTCTCTCTTCATTCCATCCCTGTTCTGATTCTCCGTATACACACGCACACACACAATTTAATCCAAATAGTATTCTATTTCTCAGCGGCATTTTAATAAAATATGGACACATTCCAATAACAAATGTGTGTATTTGCAAATAAAAGGAAGGTATCGGAATATTAGAGCATATGGTTTTATTTAAGGGAACAGGTGTTTTCAAGTTATTCCCTTTAGTTCTTACACTTTTTAAAATGCAACAAGAGTGGTGGTAACAAGTTCCACTGTCTAGCTTCTCCTTCATCCCAGCCTGTCCCTTCATGCGTGAAAATGCACACACAACATGCCATGGACTTAGGCAGCCTGAAAATAGTTGCAGAAAATATCATTCCCACTTAAGGTTGATGTCTCCAGTATCTTAGTACTATAGTAATAGTTTTCATTCTCAATAGTACTTCAGAATCCACTTTCAATATTTATCCATATAATTTCTTGAGTCTATAATTGTGAATATGTTTGTAACCATGTTGTGACTAATGCATTTAATAGAAGTCTTGTGGCCCTGGCTGGTGTAGCTCAGTGGATTAATCAAAGGGTCACTGGTTCGATTCCCAGTCTAGGGCGCATGCCTGGGTTGCAGGCCAGGTCCCCAGTGGGGGGCGTGCAAGAGGCAAACACACGTTGATATTTCTCTCCCTCTCTTCTCCCTCCTTTCCCCTCTATCTAAAAATAAATAAAATCTTTAAAAAAAAATCTTGTGAACGGTCTCTAATGTTTTATCACAGTAGGAGAAAGTCACATTTTCAATTCATTAATTCACTTCACGATGAACTAATTCACATATCACGATGGCCTCTCTCCCTCTCTGTGGCCCGTGGGTAAAGACGGAGACTAACTGTGGTCTGTCCCACGCTCCCCTCCACTGCTCATGTTTAACTCAGTGTCTGGCAGATAGTATGTGTTGAATAAACATTTGTGGAGGGCGTGAGTGGACATCCACCTGAAACACCTGAGTCTGTGTTCTGATCCACTTCTTAGTCATCACGAGTCTAAACCTTCCCTTCCAAGGGGCAGCCCTTCGCCTTTCCAGCCGGAACCTTCTCGGGGCCTGGCTGAGAGGCATTCTGCTGTGAAAACCAAGCACTTCCAAGGGCAAGCGCCATTGAATCCCCCGAATTACCCTCCTCAGAGGCCATGAATGTCCTTCTTAGGCTCATTTTCTTGCTCATTTTCTTAAAAATTTTAAAGACCGTGGTGAGGGAGATGTTACATTTCGATAATTTGGCTCACAGATGGACAGCGGGATGACAGCTAGTGGTGGGGGGAGGGGGAGGGTGGGGGGAGGGTTGGAGCAAAAAGGAGAAAGGACTTGTGGACATGAACAGCAGTGTGGTGATTGCTGGGGCCGGGGGGTGGGGTGTATAAGGAGACTAAAGGGTAATGGAAAAATACAATGAAGATTAAATTAGAAATGTCTAAGTTCGTATTTAGAACCAACGGCCAACCCGCCATGACCTAGGGACTAATTTGATGCCAGTTATGAAGCAGCCGGAGTCTGAATTATCCCCTCAAAACCGATGGCAGGTCACCCAACTTCTAAGCAGCTCCTGCAGCTCCCTGCTCCCTGGGGCACGGGGACCCACAGTGGTAAGTAAATACCTGCAACTCGTCTCCGAAGCTGTGAATTCCAACCCTGGTCTGTGACCGCGGTCTTTGGAATTCTATGTTGCTTTGCTCCCCAAGTCTTCTTCCCGCTCTAAGAATGGATGCGAAGGTAACGCTTTCCTCCCGAGCACGTTGTGAGCCTCCATCAATGAATGCATGTGGAGCATTCTGGGAAACTCCGAGGAGAGATGCTGGCGAAGTGTGGAGCACCTGAGCAGCTTCTAAACGGAGTCGATTATACAACAATGTCCATGCTCAGGATGGGTATTTTGGCACTATGTTCTCTGTGCCAAAGGTATAATCTAAAGTAATCACAGTAGCTTTACTTTTCAAAAAAAAAAAAAAATCCTTGTCTTAGAATTCTAAATGCCACTGGTCTTTTAGCTGCAGTTTAAACAGTAGCCTTAGTAATTTCCTATCAGGAACCAAAATCCACGTCACATACATTCAGTGAGAGCACTGAAGGCCACTGTCACCGTCGGCGGGGGCCACGGGTGTCTGTGGTGACATGCTGACCCCGTCAGGGGGGCATTAGTGCTCCGAGGGGGCCGACCCCCAGTCAGCGCAGAGAGCCAGGGTGGGATGCAAGGGAGACCTGGTGACGCAGGACAGGGCAAGGGGCAGGGGCGGGAAAGCCCTACCTGTCACAATGGCGTTTTTGTTTGTTCGTTCCACGGAATCGAAAGCGGCAGCCGCCCATCCTCCACCTGTTATGCACCGAGTCCCGTAACTTGTCAGCTGCTAAAATAATTGTCCCGTCACTGAAGTATTTCCAGTGTATGCCCCCGAGCGATGGCGGCGTCACATTCCCCGAAAGCAGGGAATTGCCGATCTCAGAACCCACGTCCTTTCTCCCCGCCGAATCCCACACACACATGCACTTAAAGCCCTGCTTCTAATACCAGAACTGCGGCAGCTCTAAGGGCCGTCACGTTACTCTCAAAGTCTTCACTACTGAGAAATGATCTGTGGCCTCTGTGTCCACTCCTGGCACAACTGCTTTTGTCGCTGGACGCTGGTCCCTCTGTCACTGTCTAGGCGCCTGACCAGAGGGGCTGGCGATGGAACCAGAGGCCAGGATCGAGGCGGGGGCCCGGTGACTCTGTGCTCTTCTCTGCTGTGCCTGTTACACCGGCGGGGGCTTCAGGGACAATTCCAAGTCCGACTCCTCCCAGAGCCTTGCAGAGGAGCCTGGACAGGGGGTCCCAGCAGTGTATTGTCTACTGTGCTGAGAAGAATTTCGTTTCGCTTGCAAATGGAACTGTGTAGTATACCTTACCGTGTATTATTTTCAGTATTTTTTAAAAATTATTTTAAAGATTTTATTTATTCAGTTGTTTTAGATGGGGGGGTCGGGGGAGAAGGAGCATGAGAGGGAGAGAAACATCAATATGTGGTTGCCTCTCATGCGCCCTGTACTAGGGACCTGGCCCACAACCCAGGCATGCGCCCTGACTGGGAATCGAACTGGCGACCCTTTGGTTCGCAGCCCACGCTCAATCCACTGAGCCACACCAGCCGGGGCTATTTTCATTATTTTTAAGGGCTCGCTTGGAGGACTTGAAGAACGCACATATCACCGAAAAGGCAGTTTTCTATTTGTGAAGTAATTCCTCCCTGAACAATGTCCCTGGCTTAAGGAAAATTTGGAAAAGGTTTTCTCTTTGAGAAAACTCACATGATTGAAGAGGTTGCACCTTCAGAGAGCTCTGCCGCAGAGTGGGGGCCCCCTTGGGGAGCTTTAAGCATTGCATGGGAAGTGTGTTCTTTGCAGACTTTCAAGTCAGAAAACATGGCATGACGTGGCATCCTCTTTGAAGTTTTATTTATTTTTTTCCAAACAAAATTTAAAAGATTCCTTTGGATATTTTCAGGCTGCAGAGTACTGCTTTTCTGAAAAAGTGTTACTCTCTGTTCAGGGGGTCTGCTTTCTTTTAATTTTTGCCCATTATTCCCGTACCTTCAATTATTTTGTTCTAATCAGCAGAGCTGAAGACGCTGCTCTGCTGGGGCTCCTTCCATGCGCTGGGAGACTCTGGCGGGATCTCCCAGCCTCACCCTGTGCGGGGTCAGACTCAGAAGTGCCGTAACCGTGGCCGTCCCTCAGGAGGAAGCAGCATAGACGTGTGACCTCACCCGGCGAGGGGGGCGGGGTCTATAAGAATGGGAAATGTCTGGGTGAGTTACTATAAAAGCTAAGTGATTTACTATCATCAATTATTGACGTAAATTGATGACAGCTAATAGGGAACACCTTGATGCATAATTTCATCATCTTCCCCCTAAATCAGTCACACCTAAAGAAGGGACCAAAGAAACCTTTCGGGGTGGGCTGGAGGAGGCAGACTGCTTTCACTGGGCTAAATTCTACTGAGACTCTCCTAGGTCCTGGATGCCAAAGCAGGCACGGAATGAATAAGGTATCAGCCCTCCCCTCGGGAAGTTTACGGTCTTACCAGCAGATGTAAATGCAAATCGGTAGCTGCAATATAAGGTCTTGTGGTAATTAGTGCATCCGTGGGAAGACGTCTGTGTCAGATTTCAGCACAGGGAAGGCCTATTCTGATGAAGGGCCCGGAAATCCCCTCCAGGAAGGGACACCCTAGAGAAGCACGGATTGGAGAATCGTGACCTGTCATTGGGTTAAGAAATCAATCCGAGCCGATGAAACCAGCACTCGTTATGGAAATAGGATGGTAGAGAATAGAATGCCGTTCAATAAAGAAAATAGGAGTCTGCGTCACACAAAATAAGGGAAACGCGTGTTCGTGAACATTTTGTTTCCTTTAATTTTTATGCGCATATGTGTGTGTGTGCGTGTCCTGGGTTATAATGTAAAATCCGTGTCTTACAACGAGTCCCAGCCACATAAGCAAATGAAACAAAAGCCCCCACGTGGAAGGAGGGGAAAGATACCAGGGAGCAAAAGGAGCAAGCGGCATGGCCACGTTCGGGGCGGGGGTCGAAAAACCGAAACACACGCAAGGACAAAGCCGCTGGAGGCGTGGGAGACCAGGCCAGCCGTGCGAGGCCGCGGGAGGGGGCGCCACAGGCGGGAAAGAGATTTGTGCGCATTGCAATGCCGACTGAGCCAGGGCCGCGGTTGTCGTTTTAAATATAAGACATACGTAAATGCGTTAAAATATAAATTGTGAGATACAAACACACGGTAAAGCATCCTTACTGTCGTGTCAAATAGAGATGTATTATCTTTCTTATGAAGAAATAAGGTTAAACAACTTTCCCGTTCATTGTGTCCTTTCAAATAAGAAGAAAAAAGACGCTGTAGTGCCACTATGCCAATACTACATACAGACACTATAAAAATTGGGCGTGAATTTGTAGGTGTTTCTCTACTTTCTTATTATAAGCTTTAGGGTTTCTTTTTCTTAATTATTTATAACTCAGTCTTCTTTTGAAGTTACATCACTCATATCTGGTGACGTGTGTGTGTGTGTATATATAAAAAATTCATCTTGCTAAGATGTCTAAGAATGACCACAACTTCAGAACACCCTTGAAAGGCCAGGATTATTTTTGTGCTCTTTATATGCCAGCCCCTAGCGCAGCGTCTGCTGCATACTAGGCCATCTCGCTGTGTTTGGCAAAGAAAACGACAGCCTTGCCCGGGAACCTTGGATTTCTGACGCACAGCAGAGGATTTCAGCCGTGAACAGGTCCCGTTTCAGGTAGAGAGCAACCTGAAAGTCGGGTCTCGCTGTGTCCCATGTCTCACCTGGCAACCCTAGTTGCCCGTGTCCCCCGACACTGAATGCGCGCAGGCCTACGTGTGGGTTTTCACGGCGGCAGAACGCGCAGGACATGAACTTGACCATCCAGTGTCCACTTCAGTGGCGGTCCGCACACTCGCACGGCTGTGCGCCGCCCTCACCATCCACCTCCACACTTCCCCACTTCCCACGCGTCCCCACGGACACGAACTCCCCATCCCTGGACCCCCGGCCTCCGGGGCCAGGGCTCTACTTTCCTCTCTGCGAACGCAGAACCCTGGAGTAGCTGCCTCCCGGGCCTGGCCGCTTTCGCTCAGCCCGGCTTCGGGCTTCTTCCATCAACGCGCTGTAGCCTGTGTCAGAATCCCTTTCCTTTTTTTTTTTAATTTTATTTTATTTTTGTTCAATTACAGTTATTTGCATCCTCTCCCATCCCCTCCCCCCCAGCTCCCCTCCCCCCCAGCTTCCCTCCTCCCCCTTAGTTCCGTCCATGTGTCCTCTACCGTGATTCCTGAAAACCTTTCTCCCCATTGTCCCCTCCCCGCTCCCCCCTGTCTATTATTAGACTGTTCTTAATTTCAATGTCTCTGGTTACGTTTTGCTTGCTTTCTGCTTTTGTTGGTTATGATCCGGTTAAAGCTGAGATTGTATGGTATTTGTCCCTCACTGCCTGACTTCCTTTTTAAGGCCGAAGACGCGTGTTTGCACTAGGGTGTTGGCGGGCAGACCACCGTGCCATCCTCAGGCCGCTTTTCACTTTCGTCCCAGTCCTGGCCCTTGGCCGGCCAGGGTGGCGGCTCCTCCTGCTGGAACGACTCTACTGCGGGACAGACAGCCTTCCGTCCAGGTGAGAACCATGGGGGCGGGGGAAGGTGGGGGCGCTCAGAGGACACCACCTCCCGCAGGAGAATGAATCCCCTCCCTGCGTTCCTGGCTGCTGTCCTCTCCAGCCGCCACCCTTCCCCGCGTCCGGGCTCTGGAGCTTACCGCCCAGTCCTTCCAGACCCAGCCAGCCGCTCTGCTGGCTCGGCCGGGCCCCCTGAACTCCTGACAGCCATGGAAGCCTCCCCTCACCTGTCCCAGGAGCTGGGCGAAGGCCCCTTTGCAATGCACGCAGTGAGGGGTTGCGGTCGGTATTTCCTCCCGTGAGTTGAATTCTTTTCTATTCTTTTGAAAAGTTTTACAGCCACTGACACAACACTGGCCTTTTGGGAAGAATGTTTGCTGACTGTACATTTAATTTTAAGGTAAACCTTTTAAAAACCTCCCTGACCGGTGTGGCTCAGTCCCACAAAGTGAAGGGTCGCCAGTTCGATTCCCGGCCAGGGCAGGTGCCCGGGTTGCAGGCCAGGTCCTCGGTTGGGGGCGTGCAGGAGGCAATGGATGGATGTTTCTCTCCCACATCCATGTTTCTCTCCCTCTCTTTCTTCCTCCCTTCCCCTCACTCTGAAAATAAATAAATAAAATCTGTCAAATAAAAATAAAGCCCTTAAAATTGTTTTTAAAACTTAAAAAAAAACCCTTTGAAATAGGTTCATATAGTAATATGTTGACATAGCCAAGATTTGGTTAATTTCCAGCTCAGTCAAAGCAATTCTGTGCCCTTCTCTGTGTGCATGAGAGGGTTTCCAAGGGACTCGTCAATGTAAATACCAAGGAATTCAGGTTTGGGCTTCAAAGGGCAAAGAGCTAAATTTGAGAGATCAGAAAAAGGTAACTGTGGTTTTCTTTCTTTCTTTCTTTCTCCGCCCCCCCCCACCCCAGCTCTTGGAAATACAGAGAGGTGCCCTAAAGTCCCGTTCTGTTCCTGGTGGGATGAATTAACAGGGACACCCTGCGCCTTTCCTGTTGTGACACCGGTGACATTGTGGGACGCGGTCAGCGCTCTCCTCCAGGGAGACCTGCGTGAGGTTCCTTTCTCGGTTCCCTGGGTCTGATGCAAATCCGCACGTACAGGGTCCCGCAGAAGCAACGCCTACGTGAGCGGTAGGGGTATCACATGGGTGTAATAATGTATCGTTCTAATGTGAGCATGTCACCTAGAACGCCATGGGGTGTGCTTGAGTGTGATAGTGTTATGTTATAGAGAGACGTGCTTCTGATTTTGTAATGAAAAAGAGCCGTTATTTGTGCCAGACCCTGTGTAGAATGTTTTTACACAGGATATTCTTGTGTATTGGCCCCCCACCCCACCTGGTGCTATGCCCCTCCCCCCTCTCACGGACACAGGACACCCAGGACAGTGACTGGGCCTGAGGCGGCTCCTCCTGGAGGAGCCGGCTTCAGGGTTAGAAGGCCCATCCTTCTGCTGAGATGAAATTTGCCGCTGGACCCTCCGCCCGTCCTGCTCTGTGGGGCGAGAAGCAGTGTCCCGGTGAGGGATGTGTCTTCTCTGATACGGCCTCTCATCCTCCACTACGGTAACGGTTAGTTGGCTTGCAATTGTCCAGAAAGGATCTTCCGTGAAAGCGCTAAGGGGAGTCGGTGCCCACGTGTGCTGGGAGCGGCACGGAAAAGGCCAGGACGTCGGCACAGACTCCAAGAGCGGACGGGTCCAGGTCACGCAGGACGGACGACAAGCCCCTTGTGAGGACCTTGCTTGTCCTGAGAATGAACTCAGGCTCCATTCCAGGATCCTGGGCCCAGGAGTGACATGAGCTTCTTATATTAAAAAAACAGAAATCTCCCTGGCTCTTAGAAAAATAGATGGTTGGGAAGCAAGAGCTTCCTGCTGTTTTTTGGTGGGCTTTATGTTCAGGTCGGCTCCTTTTGTGATTTGGCAGGACTGACTGCTTCCACATTTGTGCCCGGCGGGGGAGGATGATCACCTGCTATCACTGAATGGTGGTAGATTTCAGGCTGATTGATCCAGCCCTGAACCAACCTGTGGGGTCAAGGGAATGACCTAGGTCTGGACTACCAGAAGCTGTCACTCGGGAGGGGGCGTGATTGCTTTGACCTAGCCCTGAAGCTGGGAGCGAGGGTCAAAGTCACCCAAAGTTCGTGGCCGCTACACAGGGGAGAACAGAGAGAATGCTTAGTGGCTCCCCATAATACTGCCCACAATTATCCTGGTATAACGATCGTTGTTTTCTTAATCTTCCTTCAGAGGGTGAAATAATGGGTGGGCAAACTTTGAGAAGAACACAGCGGGGCTCTCACATTCTTTGTTGGGTACGTCCATTTCCCTGAAACTATCCTAAGATTGTACTTGCTTTGGGTCAATGCTTTCTTTACAGGGTCCGTCATCAAACCATAGATTCCCTCCTTATATGTGGAGAGTTCACGCAACTGCTTTTCTGAAAACCGAAATAAGAGAGTTTCCATTTGTATTCCTATTGCGTTCCTTCCAGTATCGTTTAGAATCGCTGATTCCATCTTCCTAATACAAATTATCATAATTTTCGAATTTAGTAAACAAGTCATTGTAGATATTTAAATAAGAGCACAATCACATCCCTCTTCCCTTTCTGAAGAGGATATTTTATTTCTAGAATAGAAAACGATGTACGGGGTGAGGAGGTCATTGAGTAGGTGACAATATGCCCAACAGAGACATCTATTGCAAAGTAATGAAGAGTCTTGCCTAAATCTGAGCTATTCTCAGCTGCCATTCTCAATGTTTTCATTGCTGCTGTTTAGGAGCAAATGTATTCAAACTGCTTTGAAAACTTTAGAAACATAAAAAGATCTTGTAGAGGCTGATGGTTTCCATTGGTTACTTTGGTTCCTTTCTTTGGGAACCTGTCAGAGAAGAATTTAGGCTGGAAGAGCCACTCCCTCCAAGAATGAGCTTCAAAGCTGCATTTTCATTTGCAAATGAAAATCGTTTTCCTCAGTTATCACGTATGTGGCTATTTGCAGAAAGCCACCTAAATTATCACATGGGTTTTTATCATATTCCAGAGTTTATAATATCATAAGGCAAAATGATGTTGTTTCCTTTGTATTTAGCCTTTTTTTTCATCTTCTACTTTTTCTGTGAAGTTGACTTTTCTCATGCTCATCCCTCGATTAGCTCTTTATACATGATCATTTTAAAAACTGCTGATCCACTCGAACCGTTGTGTTCCCTTCCAGGAATAATCTCTGTTCTGTGCGTGCCGAGGAGAGGAGGGCCGGCCGGCTGTGCGGGAGCTTTGTGCAGGAAACATGCAGATAAGCAGTCGCTGCTGCTGAATACAAAGGAGGCCGTGTTTGTGCTGGGACAGCCTTTTGCTCGCTGCCATCTAATCCTTTCTTTTTTAAAATGTAAAATTTATTTTTATCAAAGTAACACATGCACGTAGCCTAGAAAGTAAATAGTTGTGGGAGGTTTTTCACACAATAAACAAAGGCCCCAAGCACCCTGTTCGGTCTTCCTCTTTCCTTGGCCTCCAGCACTACGCCCAGAGACAAGAGTTTTGACCCTTCTCCCCGTCCCCTCCCCCTCCGGGGTTTACCTGCACACTCACCTGCGGCGATCGCACCTGTCCATTCCAGACACCATCTATTGACTGCAGCTTTGGAACATGGGGATGTCTGTGCCGACCACACACACACACGCGCTTCTCTTTCCTTCTCCCATGAAATTGTTTAGCAATCTTAATTTTATTACTATTCAGCGATTCCATTATTATAACGATGCAACTATTTTCTCAAACCAAGCCACAAAGTGCACTGTAATATTTCTGTGCAAGTTTTTATAATGTTTATCTTGGAGTTAATGTAAAAATTTTTTTCCATATACCTTTAATGTTTTCCCTAAGCATTCAACAGCACTAAAAAATTCTGGTCCAGGTATATGGGCATTTTAAACCCTTAAGGTCCATTTGTTTTTCTTGGGGACATCTTTCCTGGGGCTCTCTGATCTCCTACTACAATGGACCCGAAGGACTGCTGCTTAGCTGCATAGCTACAGAGGTGCATAGGTGCGTAAGCGCATGGCTGTAGAGGTGCATAGCTCTCAGTGTACCTATAAGTGCCTTGGTTCTATTTGCACATTATCGATAGTTTGGAAGAGAATCCCTTTTTCTCCGTGCTCAGGAAGTTGGTGCCATGTCTGTCTGGGGGCTGGGCAGGTGGGCACTGGCCGGTGAGAAGAGGCCTTAGTGCAGTTTAGGTTGAATGTATGATTGTAAGGGAGGCTGAGCTTTTCTTCTTCTCGTTGTTTTTTACTTTTCTGTAATGTTTGTTCGTATTTTATTCACACACGTTACCCATTTTTTGACTGAATCATTGGCCTTTGACGTTTTGTTGGTAGGGACTTTTTATATATTAAAGAAGACAGCTCTTTTTAAAAGGGTAGGAATGCGAATATTTCCCCCCACCCCGAGGACTCGAGGAACTGGAGGACGATTTGAGAGCACGTTTTAAGATTAAGAAGGCACACCCAGAACTTTCACTTGTAGTGTTTTTCCCCAGCAGGCAGATTCACACGGGTGAACAATGACTTAGAAACAAGGATATTCACTGCAGAACTGTTTGCAAGTAGCAACACTGTTTTGCGCTAGTTCAGTCACTCATTGGGTGGAACAGGAAGCAGCCCCGGAAAGGGGGAGGCACTTCCCAATACTCTGACGAGAAAAGCCCTCTCTGCTATATTTTGTAAGTTCAGAAATAAGCTGCAGAACACAGGATGAGCTGTAATTCCATTAGAATTAAAAAAAAACACTACATATGTAATCTGTTTATACATAGGATATTTCTAGAAGGATATCTTCAAAACTGACAAGACTCAGGATGGGGGGAGCAGGCGTAAAAGGTACACGCTTTTCCTTCCCGTAACAGCTGTATTGGTATATGGTTTACACACTGAGAATTTCACCGGTATTACGTGTGTAGTTCAACGAACCTCAGCGTCTTGTACAACTACCATCGCCGGCTGGTTTGAGGACACGCCCATCATCCGAGCAACGCCGTGTCTACTCACGACCTTCTGGATTTTGAATTTAAATGACCTATTCAAAATACGTATCAAGAGACTACCCAATCGATCTTATTATTGTTCCCTTCTCTTATGAGAAGAAACTGCACATGAAAAAGTTAAACAAACGCAGCCCTCGGAGCTGCAAGCTGCTGAGAGGTGGGGCCTGCCAGACAGCACCACAGGCTCACCTACCTCCACTTTCACGGCACCGACGTGAGACCTCCTTCTGCCTCCCCGTACACTGAAATTCAGAATTAATCTTCATTCGCCTAAGTGTAAATCTCTGTAAAAGGTCAAAACATTTACCGTGCAGGAAGGAAAGAACAAGCCGTTATGCTCAAAGAGATATGTGTGTGAAAATGCTACCACGCGGGCAGTTTGGTTTTTATTGCCTTATTTCGTTAGGAATCCATAAACACTGATACGATCCTGTCGTATCCTACAAAGGCTGGCCATCTGCTAATGTTGAGATTGATAATCTAGCCCACATTTAACTCATAAAAATCATACAGTTTAGATTTGGATGGGGATTTGGAAATTTGTCTATGACATTTTCTCAGATTTATACCAGTAGATACCAGCCAATCTAATTATTTTAGTGCCATGTTTAACCTTTGTGAAAATCTCTATATAGATTTATTCATATGAATATTGTTGGCTGTTAAAAATTCAACAGCCCAATTTGTGACCACTTCCTTTACAAACGGATAATAATAGCTAATAAAAATAATAAGGATGATGATAGAGCTCTTCATGTACTGAGGAGGTGCTTTATACACAGTAAGGCACTTAGATCTGACAAACATCTAGAATGAAGGCCCAATTTTGAATCCCACTTTCATTTTCAGGAAAGGAAACTTTTTCTCGGAGAGGTTAATGAGCGGGCCTAATGCCGCACAGCTTCGAAAGGAAACAGCTCAAACCTGAGCCCGGTCTTTAATGAACATGCCTTTGCTATACACTTCACTGTTAGTCTCATTCCAGATTCTGGCCTGTGCTTTTGTTTTATTCCTTATTTCACTGTATTTCACCTTGTCCTTGACATGTCTTCACTTGTAAATAACCTTAACTTTTTTCTACAAAGTGATGGGTTGGAATAAGCAAGCATATTGACTATTGTTTTCAGCGCTGTACTTTATTTATTAGGAGGGAAAAAACACAAAGAGCAATGTGTTTTTGTGAGTACTACAATCCCTTCTGCCACCTAAGAACAGGCTTATTCCTGACCGAACAGTTTGTGCCCAGATGAAGCAAGAACCAATCAATCAGTATCGACTGAGTCAACGTGGGGAATACCAAGAATTATGCTAGAGTCCTGCCCTCTGGGGGCTTACCTATTTAATTGTTGAGTGGAAATACATGTACAAAACCACAAATATGTGAAAAGTGATTATTAATGGCACTGATACGGGTCCTTTCTGCGTCATAAGTTGATGCGGAAGGCATTGTAAGAAATGTTTTTTATTTTATTTTTTTGGTAGAATTGGCAGTCTCTGGAGCCAATTAAGAATTTAAAAATTTTAAGTGCTTTGAAGAGTTCTATAACAAAGTATTTGGACAAGAAGCTCTTAAGGTCTGTCCAACTGAAAGTAATATAATTGAATGTATGATACAGATACGACCACTTTACTACAGTGAAATTCCAATTAGCACAGGGTAAAGAGGTTTGCGTGAAGGGGGTGAAGGAAACCCCAGAGTGCGTATGGGGAATACGAGGGGAGATACAGGGGATATTTCTCACTTCTCAGAATTAGACGTGCATTTGTCTGCTGTGCGTCCAGGTTGGGGGTGAAGGCGGACGACAGGAAAAGCACCGGCCGAGCAGGCCCCACTGAGCAAGTTTTCCAAAGTGGCTGCCTGTCCAAACTTGGTTGAGCCTCTGCTAAACTTGCTACCGGGAAATGTCCCAAATGCTGCCAAGCATTACGATGGAGACTGCGAGACAGAGACGGGTTGAGTCCGCCTGGTCCACACGGCGGCCCTGCCCTGTGTAAGCGGAGGCGAAGGCCCGTGGGCACCCCGTCCCCGACGGCGGGTCCCACCCGTGCAGCGTCTTCTTCCCGCCCTGGGACGCCGGGCCCCCCGCGCTCTCCCCCAACCAGACATTCCCTTCAGGGGTCCCCCTGACCGCCCACGAGGGAGGCGGGAGCCCCGTCCCCCGGCGCGGAGACCGTGCGAGGGGTCCCCGGGCGCTCCCCGGGCGGGGTCCGGGGCCAGGGAGGGTCCGCCGGGACCGCACGGCGCGGCAGCAGCCGGGCTACGAAGTCGGCTCTCCCCGGCGGCGCAGGCGGGGGCGGCCCCGCGGGGACGCGGCCCGGCCGGGCGGGGCGCAAGGGCCGCCGCGCGGTCCCCGCCGCCCGCCCGCAGGTGCCGCCCGGGCCTCCCCGCCCCCTCCCCGCCCCTCCGCGCGGCGCTTCGGCTCTTTCCGCCGCTCGGCCCGCGCGCCCCGCTCGCTCGGCCATTTCCGTCGCGCCCTGGCCGCCATTTTGTCGCCGCTCGTGTGTTCTGGCTGGTGCGCGGCTCGGTCCCCGGGACGAGGCTTTGTCCGGTTCGGCAATGGACGGGTAGGTGACGGGCCGGCCCCGGAGGCTGGGCGGGGGTCGCCCCGCGGTCCGGCCGGGCCCGGTCCGGGGGCGACCCTGGCGGCCGCTCGCGGGCCCCGCGGCGGTCCCCGCCGCCTCCTCGCACACACCCCCCGTCGCCCGGGCCGCTCGGGGGGACGCACGGGCCGGGCCGGGGACCGGGGACCGGCGGCCCCGGGGGCCGGGCTGGGCGGCACCGAGCGCCCCGCCGGCCCTGGCCCCCGAGCCGCCTCGGCCGGTAACCTGGACGCCGGACCGGGGACCGAGCGGGGCTGGGGGAGGCCGGGGGCCGGGGGAGGCCCAAGTCCCGCGTCCTGTGTTCCCCGCGGCCTCGCCGGCCCCACTGCCCGGCCCGGGTTGCGGGTTGCGGGAGGTCCGCGGAAGCGAGTGGGGCCGCGGCGCGGGGGAGGGGCGGCGGTGTCACCTCCTTTGTTGTCGCCGGGGTCCGGCTGGGGGCGGCGGCGGAAGGCCGTTAGGTGGGCCCGGGACTCGCGGGGCCGGCTCCGGGGCCCGGAGCGAGCCCCGCCGTCCCGGGCGTGTGCGCGCGGCCCCGTCACGCGGGCTCGGCGACACGGGAGCACGCCCGCTGCGCGGGGCCGGCCCCGGAGCCACTTTGACCCGTTTCCGGGAAAACAAAAACGGCCCCGGGACGACCGGGGCCACGGGCGGCCGGGCCGCGGTGCCCGGCGGAGGGGGCGCCGCGCCGGTGCCCCCGCCCCTCCCCCAGGCGCATGGAAGTCAACCGCCGGGCCGCGCGCCCTCCCGGCCGCGGTGGGGGCGGAGAGACGCTGCCCCTGACAAAGCGCCTTTGTCAGCCGCTCCGAGGGCGGTGAGACCCCGAGCGCGGCCGGCGCCGAGCCCCTGCCCATCCCGCGATAGCCGAGAGCGGAGCGCGTGGAAGTGCGGGAGCGCCACTCCGAGTGGCTGCCCGGGACGTGGCGTGCCCGGGGGCCTGGAGCGGGCGCGTCCCGGCCCAGTGTGCTGGTCTGGCCCGGCCCGTTCGTTCAGTCGGTCCTCGGTGCCCGGGGCGGCGCGTGCTGTCTGCCCGGCGACGGCCCCAGGACAGCCTGCGGCGATGGGACGGACACGCCTGGAGGGCGAGAGGAACCAGGGACTGAACCTGCTTTTCTTTTCTCTTCCCAGAATCGTCACAGAGGTCGCAGTTGGCGTCAAGGTAGGAAATGACTGTGGAATTTGTCAGCCCGACTAACGGACGTTGTCCCTTAGTTTTTGAAAACCGATGCAACTAACAAAACCCAGCTGTCAAGGGTTTCCGTTTTGAAGTGGGATCCTGTAGTTTGTGACCTGAACAGACACGCCGCCGGCCGAGGTGACACACAGGAGTTGTCAGTGGCCTCTGGGACCTGAAAGTGCCTCCCCGCTTGGCTTCTGGGAGCAGAAGAGCGGCCCGGCTCTCCAGGGGGCCGGGCCTGTGCAGGCCGCCGGCCCAGTGCGCCCGGCCGGCCCACGGGGTTTATCGCCTGGCATCTGCCGGGTATAATGCCCGCCTTTTTTTGCCCAAATTTGTGAGGGAAAAACGAGGACACGCAGTGCACACGGGCACGATGGTTACGCACAGGCGCGGTGTGCAGTGCGGCGCTCGGGTTCCCCCTCCGCCTGGCGCGGCCTGCGATGCTGTCCGCCAAGATCCCCGATCCGCGGTCTGGCTGGAGGCCGAGGGAGGGGCAGAGGAAGGCGACCCCCGCCTGCGCTGGGCCCTTTCCTCGCACAGAACAGGAGCTCTGTTCCTAACGTGCGTGGGTTCTCTCACGCGGGGCCCGTGACCCTCGCCAGGTTTCGCGCTGCGCTCGGCAGGCAGTGCTCTGTCGCGGGCGTCCGGCCTGTGGGAGCTCTCTGGTCGGAGCCTGTGTGTGCTGAACGCGGAGCGCAGGGGGAGGCCCGGGGCGGCCGGCGGGCGAGGCGGGGACTCGCGGGGCTCAGCCTCTCCGTGGCCGCAGTGACGTCGTCCCCGTGGAGCGCAGAGTCTGTGCGCTTAAGTGCAGTGATGCTTTTTCTAGAATTTTTAAGTTTCTTTTCCAACAGCGTCGGGGTCTTCAGGGTACTTTTATGTTTTCTTATTTTTTGCCTTCTAATGAACTGAACGCTTGTCGATGCTTTTAATATGCAGGCTTTTTCATTAAGTTCACGTTCTGCAGGTCGGGGGTGAAGTACTAAGCTTCTTGGGAAGGCATACTCCTCGGCAGTGATACTCTGAATTGAGATAGCAGGAGATTTGAAACGGGGAAAAGCTCGGGAGTGCACGATGTGGGCTCTGCGGTCACTGTCCAGACTGCCCTCTGGGAGTGGATTCCGCGAGAGGACAGGTGACCCGAGCCATCCGCTGCCACCACCCCGGGGCGACGGGGGAGGAGCCAGAGCTCCGGGGGAGGTGCCTGGTGGGTGTCAGCGAAGGTTCCAGTTAGACCAGTTTTCTGTATCAGTTTGAGGGGAAAGTATTAGAAAATGGTATAAAAATAATTGCTAACCATTTTTTCGGTTGTTCATATAAAAGTGAATAACTGAAGTTACGTTTTACCTGGTTTTCTAGGACAGTGGTTAAGAACTCCTGCTTTGGCGTCAGACCTCTGTACAAGCACTTAAGCTTTCATAAAGTTTTAAAAAATAAAAGTAATGTGCCTGGTTAAAAAAAGTTCAGCGTGCGAAGTATCTCACCGATTCGCAGTCCTGTTTCTTAGGTGCAGGTAATCATGTTAAATGTTCCTGGTGCATTTTTCCCTGAAAGTATGTGTGACCACACACAGAAACACCCTCATTCATTTACGCAGATGGAGTCTTGCTGTGTGTTGGCCTGCCTCTCCCCTCGCCTTAGAAAAATGGCCGTATTGACATACGTGGTGTAAACACATATTTGAAGTTTACATGTCTTGACATGTGTACGCACCTGTGCAGCCATTACCGAAGTCCAGATATGGAGCGTCTGTCACCCCCCAGGTCCCGTTTGCCTTCTGTAGCAACTCCCATTTGCTTCTCTCTCCCGAAGCAGCTGGTGCTCTGCGTTCTCTCACTGCAGACTGGTTTGCGGTGTTCAGAATTCTGAATAAATGGAGTTGTACAGTAGGTGCCCTTTTTTGGTCTGGTTATTTCCACTCGCCATGGTTTCGGGTTCCCTGGGTGTGTACCGGGCGTCTACTCCTTTTTTTGCGCAGCAGCGTGGCGTGGTGTGGGTTGGGTCCACAGGGATGTGCGCATTCGTCCAGCCCTCCATGGGTGTTGGGGATGTGTCCAGCGTGGGGCCATTGTAAGCAAAGCCGCTGTGGCCTTTCCTGTGTGGGTCGTGGGAGCCTTTGCTGTCACTGCTCTTGGGGACCTGCCTGGAACTACATCTGGGAGAGGCCCGTGTAACTTTTTAAGAAATTGCAATCTGTTCTTCAGAGTGGCTGTGCCTTTTCACGTCGCTGCCCGCAGCGTGCGTGGTTCCCAGCCCTCCCCGTCCTCTCCAGGGCCTGGCCCTGCCTGCCTCCCGATCACAGACCTGCTCGCGGGCGTTTGTGAAGGGTGGTCTCGGGCAGGTGTCCGTCGGCGCCTGGCTCTCGACGACTTTCTGCTCGCATGCCGTACACGGTGGTGTGGTCCCCGGTCAGCAGGTGCTCGGTTTTCGTGTTCTGCGTGTGCTTGTGGGGGTGACGTTTTCCCCAAGAACGTTCCCTGTGATAGCTTTTGCTCCACCGTGTCCCTGCCCAGCACAGTCTGCTCAGTAAACGTCCGTCCATCGAAGTTCTTAAAGGGCGTCTGCAGAGACGTGGCTCTTCGCGTGTGCTCACAGCTCAAGCACTGGCAACGCTGTGAAAATGTGCCGTGAGCTGGAATGATTGGTGTCGGATGAGGGTGTTTTCAGTGGAGGTGTGAGGTCAAGGGTGGGTGCCCTGGCGCTGACAGACTAGGGGTAGCCTCTGTGGCGTGGACCAGGTGGCCTGGGTTTCAGTTTCACGGCGTTGGCCAAAACGTCCATTTAGTTTTTTCCACAAAATGAAAGACACATTTTTCGTTTTCACAATAACTTTCTTGCTTTGAATACTTTGAGTGTGTCGCTCTCTCCCGCCATCAGCTCCTCGTGGGGAGAGGTCGGGCCGCTGCTGAGCCCCCAGTGCCCGAGACGGCCCCGCGGCAGAGGGCGGGCCACAGCGTCAGCAGCGCCAAGGGACTTGCAGGCCACGTGCGACAGCACCTTCTCCGTACACTGCCAAATCTTTTCTTCGCGTTTTTACCTTTCTTGAAATAGTAAAGCATAATATGCCGGAAATGTTGTGTGTTTTCTTCCATCTTCAATATTAAAATGGCTGCGCAAAAATTCTCCAGTTTTGGTAAGGTTTTTTTTTTAATGCACGCTGATAGGACAGCTGTCACAATATAACAGAATTGTTTCCAATGAAGTTAAAAGACAACTAAGCACTACTAGAGCCATCCTATGGGAAAAAACAAAGGAACCTTTTGGCCAACACAATACGAATTTTTATTTTATTTTATGTTATTTATGTTTAGAGAGAGGGGGAGGGAGGGGGAAAGAGAGGGAGAGCAACATCAGTGTGTGGTTGCCTCTCACATCCCCTACCGGGGACCTCACCTGCAACCCAGGCCTGCGCCCTGACTGGGAATTGAACCGGCGACCCTTTGGTTTGCAGCCCGCACTCAATCCACAGCCAATACAAATTTTTAAATGAGCCTAATAGTACCTACCTCAAAAGTTATTTTGAAGATAAAATAATCTGTAAAATATTCTGCATGGAAGGGCACGTAAGTTCTCAAGTGATGGTGGTGGTCATTATAGTTGTTTAATCTAAATCTGATTTAGAAGGAGCACTTTAATGCAAGTCAAATATGATAAATAAATTTTTAAGAGAGCCTAGATTCCAGGTTAAAAATAGTCAGCACTAAAGAGAGAATTAGTGAACTAAGAAATAAAAATTACTCAGAATTTAGCACAGACCAATAAAGAGATGAAAATAGAAAGGTTAAAAGATATGGAGGAAAAGAAGATAAATTCTCATGAATATCTAATTAGAGTTCCAGAAAGAATAATTAAAGATTGTAGAGACACCAACTTTGAAAAAGCTACAGACACAGTTTTCCACAATTGATGCGCCAGCTACGGGAATTCTTCGGTTCAGGAGGCACAGGAGGCGGAGACGGGGCGCCGCGGGAAAGCAGAACACCGAAGACACGGAGAAGGTCCGGCGCGCGGCCAGAGGCAGACCGAGCCCCTCGGAGGGAGGACGAGCTGGAAAGGCAGAGCGCTCCGGCCACACGGACATCCCGACGGCGGCGGAGGGACCGTCCACCCGTTACCACGCAGCCCGCTCGGTCGCCCGGAGGAGGAGGGCAAAATAGTGGCATTTTCGGATGCCACTCGCCCCTCTTCCCCCGCCCCCCACTGAGGACATTTGTAACAGACCCTCTAGAGGAAGTTCAGAGGTTGTGCCCCAGGAAGAAAGGCAGGGACTGCGGAGAGGAGCCTGGGCCTGAGGGGTGGGGCGTCCCTGGGAAACCAGGAGGCCTGAGCATCCTGTGGCTCCCAAACGTGTAAGGAAACAGTAGCTGCGGAGGGTCAGCTCCCGTGGCCTGTGGGCGGGCAGAGGGCCTGGAGCCCGGGGGCCGTGCTGAGCTGTGCTGTCCCCTCCGGCAGCCGCTGCGGACCCCCGGTACTTCCTCCTCCGGCGGCATCGAGCCCTGGGCCCGGGGCTGCTGGAAACTGAGCTCCAGCTGGGAAGTAGCCTGGACTTCTGGGAGTTAGCACTCGAAACGTAACTCTGTTCCTTACATTCTGAAATGATAATATTTCGGTTAAATAAAATACATTTTTGCATCACCATTCCTTTTTAATTTTCAAAAGTACAGCCACTAGAAAATTTGTAAGATTCCATGTGCTGCTTGCGTTACATTTCTTTTGGACAGCGCCATTCTGGATGGTCGAAATTTTTAAGTCCAAAGTGAAGCAAAAATTTACATTTTAAAATTGTAAGGAAGAACACAGTAAAAATAGGCATAGAGTGTATAACTTTTAAGATCAGTGAGGGTGGAGTGATTAAAATTGAATTGGTATAATCCAAAAGAAGTCAGCGGGAGAGAGCAGGACACACGGAGCTCCGCTGGCTGGTGTCAGGTGCTCTGTGGGGGGGCCTCTAACCCTGACGGTCCCCCAGAGTCCTGTGTGGAAGCGACATCACCCCGCCCGGCGGTTACTGGGGGGCGCGTACACATGCCGTGCCTACCCCGCTTCCTCCCCACCGCCACCCCACACAGGCGCTCTCCTGGGTCGGGTGCTTGCTTTTCCCGTGACATCTGTACTTCCGTGGCATGCATTTGTACACGTATGGGTTTGTCTTCAGCGGTGCGTGGCTCTGTTCTGCAGGTTTAAACGGCATATATGGGCTGCAGTGCTTTGTGTCTTTGGTCATTTGCTCCTGTTGTTCAGTGGTTGTTTCTTAACCTGAGTTTCTGTGCAGCTGCTTCGCTCCTTTTCCTTGCCGTGGATTACAGGCGCACGTGTGGCTCCCGTCTTGACAGCCACAAGTTGCTGGGGCCTCCCTGTGCCTGTCTCAGTGTGCGGCAGGACCGGTGTCTCTGGAAGCAGAGCCGCTGGCCGCCGGTCGGCACTGGCCGTGGTCTCCTGGGCCGTGTGCCGGTGGGCGGCGTCAGCAGGCGGGGACCCTGCTGGGCGTCCCCGCTGACGGCGGACTCTCGGGGGTGTGCGCGGTATCTCGCGTGGATGTGAGTTCCCCACGTGTCGGTGATACGTTTTCCTAATCATCCGTTCACGCTTCTTCCCTGTTAGACGCGTGTTCGTAGCGTCTCCGTTTCCTTTTTCACGTCCTTCGCCTCTTCCGTGCTGACTCCTGGGGTCTCATACGTGGTGGACACCCCGCGTTCGTTGCCGAGTACACGTCGCACGTCATGCCTTCCTCTCGGTGCTCTTCACGTCGGTGAGCGGAAGTTGGGCATTTGAATACCACATTTGCGTTTCACTTTTAAGAAATACTTCTTTAACTGAAGGTTTTATAGTCTTGTGGATTTTATTTTGAAAGTTTTCAACTTTGGTTTTCACATTTAGGGCCTCAGTCTATTTGGAACTTAAGTTTTCTGTAGTGTATGGTAAAGGTTTAATGACTTTTCCCTCATGCCTAACAAATTCAGTGCCAGGCCGTTTGGACGGTTGGTGTTTCCCCGCGGACCGGCAGTGCCAGCTGCTGGGTTTCCGCATGTGCGTGGGACTGTCTGGGCCGTGGCTCTGCTTTCCGCCCCCGCCCCTGTCCACGCGCCTGCACCTTGGCTCGGGTGGCCTCACCCCAAGCCCCCGCGTGTCGTCCCGGGTGTGTCACAGGCTGTTCGGCAGGGTCTCTGTGCTTTGTCTGCTGTGCGCTGCTGTCATTGAAGGTCAGCTGGCTAAGTTCCTTGAAGACTTTTTGGATTTGGATTTATAATTGCATTAAAATTCTAAGTTAAGTGGGGGAATGTTGTATTTGCATTATGAGTAAAATAATATGGCAGTGCCTGAGTTCAAAGGCCTAAAACTATAACGTTTCTTTGAAGAAATTTTCCCCATCCCCTTGACATTTTCTCTAATCGTAAAAAAAAAAATGCTTAATGTAGAAAACGAAATGATTTGGACAAAAAAGGAAGATGAGTCACCAGTAACTTTGTCACAGCTACTCAGCATTGTACATTTGCTCTTTCCCGATGCGCATTTTCCCTGGTACAGATGCGGGAGCGGGAGCGGGTTGCTTCTTCGACAGGCAGTTCAGTTTCTTCCCCAGTCACTGGCTCACTCAGTTCTTCAGTCCCTTCCTAAGCATTACGTTTTACTAGCTTCAGATTTCTCAATATAGCAAATAGAATAGCATTTAAGACTTTTTATTACTAATATTGAATATTTGAATTTTTATTTCTCTTTTCAAAGACTTTATTTTACTTGTCTTTTTAAAGATGCAAACTACTTTTTTGTTTTATAATTCACTGATTTCTGTTTTTATCTTTTTTCTGCCCATGCTAGATTTATCTTACTACTTTCTGTCCACTTTAAATTATATCCTGAATTTGTTTATTTTCTTGTTTAAAAATGCATTGAAGATTTAAGAAAGGTCAGTTGATACCTTTGACAACGAGTTTTACTTTTTAGAGTTCTCTTTCTGTTTTTGAGATGTAATTGACATATAATAGTAATTTCAGGTGTGCAGTGACTTAAGTATGCATGTTAATCATGTGTACGTATTCACATATATGCACGTGGGTAACAAAAAGCTTAGTTAACATCCATCACATGTGCTTTGAATGTTATGAAAGTGGTATGCCCGTGTAATTGTTTGAACTCAGTAGTATTTTAGGTAATTGGCCGTGGTGTTGTGCACGGTTGTGTAAGACTCACTGCTGTGCTGTGTTGTGCATAGTCGCCCCGGTGTATGCGCTCTTCCTGTTGGCGGATCTTGGGTTGTTTAAAGTTTCTGACTTTAAGAACAACGCTGCTCTGAACATTTTTGTACTTATTTCTTGGTGTGCGTATGCAAGAGCTTTTGAGATACTTTTCCAAGGAGTTACGTTAAACTTTACAAGGTAGTCCTAGACTATTTTCCAGCATATTTGAATGTATTGTCTCACCAATAGTGCACGAGAGTTTTTGCTGTTTCAGATCCTCGCCAGCACTTAGTCCAGTAGTAAAATTCTAAAGTCTTGCCGAGCTGGTGTGTGGCGCCTTCTCTTTCCCTAATTATTAAGGAAGTGTTCCATCTTTTTCCCCTCCAGCGTCTTGACGGCGATTAGCGTTTCTCCTTTTGTGAAGTTCTGGGAAGCGCCTGTTTGTCTCTCTGCCTGATAAAAACGTGACTTAAACGGACCGTGCAGTTTGGCCTGCACTGTGGTGGCTGTTCCCGTTCCCCGTTCCCCTGCAGCGAACGTCGTCTGGTCTGCAGCTGGTCTGGCGCTTTTCAGTGCTGACTTTGACATGCAGGGTCCTCGCACGGCCCCAGCTCCTTCGGCCGTCCTAGTTAGAGTGACGTGTGCCCCCGCGTTTCCTGGGCGTCGTCGCCGCGAATGCGGGCGACGGTGCCTCCGCGTGGTCTCTCAGTCCCCGTCTGCTCGAGGGACCGTTGTCTTCCATAGCAGTTTTGTGGCCGCTTTGTGGAATTTATCAGCATTTTTTAATGGTTGGTTTTCTTGTGTTTTACTTTTAAAAGTTCATATCTATTTAGATCATAAAGATATTTTCTTTAAAATTTTTTCAAGTTTTGTTTTTTGCATTTGTCTGTAGTCCATGAGAAAATTATCATTTTTTGTTTGTGTATTAGGTGGGAATCCTGTTTTACCTCATTGAATTTTTGCTCTTAGAGAAAACCAATGAAATTAAAATTTGCCATACCGTTTTTTTTTTTTACCATGTATATATATTTTATGATAAAGGCTAAGTAAGCTCCTGTCCCAGAGTGCGGAGCGCAGAGCCACGGGAAGGTCTCGGGAGCACGAGGCTCTGCTGTGGGAGGGGCCGGGCAGCTCCAGGAGGGCCGGCCACGGGCCCCTCGGGCCTCCTCACCCCTGTGCTTGGCCTTTGTCTGGGTGGTCTGCTGGAGTGCGACCAACTGCTCTTTTATTCTCCGGTGAATCTCACCGGAAGCTTGTCCGTTTTGTTGTCGTGTCTGCAGAAGTGAACTCTGGTTTGATGGGTCCTCCTGGGCGTGGTGGTGTGGCTCGGCAGTGCCGGCACTGGCGAGGGCGCAGCCGCCCCTCCCGGGAATGCCGCCTTCCAGTCTCCCAGAGCCTCGGACCTCTGCCTGCTCGCCGGCGTCTTTCCGTCCCGGTCCCTCTTCTCCGGGGAGGGCGCCTTTGGCGGCTCTGTCCGCAGCCCTGCCTCGGCGCGGCGGTGCACCAGCGGATCTTGCACCGGCGAATGTGCGGGGCTCAGCCCTGGCGGCAGAGTGTTTAATAACCCAGAGAAGGACAGCAAGTTTCTATCACTGGAATGGATGCGTGCCAGATGTTGCTTAAGTTGGGCTTGTGTGCGCGTCTTCCGTTTAGGAAACACTTCTCTCTGGCTGCCCCCACGAGCACTGTCCCCCGGCTCGTGTGGGGCGCCCAGTCCCCGGGAAGCGGCCGCTGTCGCACACCGCGGAGGAGGAGGAGCCCCGCAGACGTTGCGTCGGGGCAGCAGCGCCATCGCGGCGCTCGGTTTCTCTTCCTGGTCGAGTCCAAGACCCGGTGGCGTTTATCTTTGATGAATTAAGTAAAAAGTACACACTTAGTAGAGATTGTGATTCCGCTTTAAGCGCCACTAGTTTGATTTGTTCCAGCGGCCCCTGCTGCAGAGCAGCCGTCCGTCACTGTTCCCGTGGGTCACTCAGTCTCCGTCTGCCCCGGGTCGGGCAGCTGCGCAGCGGGAGGGCGACGAGGTCCTTCCGCCGGGGACGCGGGCACGTCAGCGTCTCTGGTACTGCAGAGTCACTTCTGCTGGACGTCCTGCTGCTCAGCCTTTTTACTAACAAGTCAAACATAACCGCTCTTTTGTAAAAATGATATAATTTATAAAAAATATATTCAGTAATTTTTAGGAAAAATGTCTCACAATGGTAAGTAACTTGGTGTTCTTCTGACTCAGTTATGAAGGCCGTTAAACTTGCACGTTGAGCAGCAGGTGTGAAATCATTTGAGGGAGAAAAAAAGACCAGAGACAGAAAACCCACCGAAGAACTAGTAAAACTCCGCCTCTCCTGCAGACTGCGCGGCAGGCACGTCCCACCGGCAGGCGTGCTTTCCTGCCTCGGTGGGCCTCAGGGCCCCACCCACTCGGGGGCTGCCCGGGGCACTCAGCGATCTCCTCCAGACATCTGGGAACGGGGGCGTCAGAGTGTTTTGCCAGCGCCCGCTCGCTTGCGCACTCGGTCAGCAGGACGCGTGGACCCTGTGCACGGGTGGCACGTGGGAGTGTTCCCGTGACACCGTCGGTGTGAGCCAGGCGCCCCGCCGGCTGCCGCGCAGCTGCACCTCATGTGACTGCGTCCCGTCACTGCGTCTGCAGAGCCCGGGCGCTCACAGAGGAGGTCGGGGCGCAGCCCCCGCAGAGCCAGTCTTTCAGCGGCCTGCGCTCGCCGGGTGTCTCTTCCAGACTCGGCCACGATCAGAATTGTCTGTCGTGGTCTGCGATCAGTGATCTTCGTGTTACTTGGTGTTTTGGGGTGCCGCAGACAGCGGCTGTCTCAGTCAAGAGACGTCGCGTGTTCGGGCTCCCCGCCCCCAGCGGTTCCTCCGTTGCGCTCCCTCTCCTCGGGCCCCTGGTCCCTGACACAGGACAGTGACGAGATTAGACGAGTCAGCCTTACAGTTGCCTCTGAGTGCTCAGGTGAGGGAACGAGTGGGTTGATGTGGCCGACGTCACTGCTTATTTTAAGAAGTGGTCACGGCCACGCCAGCCTTCAGCAGCCGCCGCTGACCGCCCCACTGACCCGTCAGCAGCTGTCAGTGTTGGGGCGGGACTTGCCGCGTCGCGGCTTGCTGAAGGCTCAGGTGATGGCTGGCATTTTACAGCAATGAAGTATTGGTTTAAAGATTTTTTTATTTATGTTTAGAGAGAGGGGAAGGGAGGGAGAAAGACAGGGAGAGAAACATCAGTGTGTGGTTGCCTCTCTCACACACCCCCAGCTAGGGACCTGACCCGCAACTCAGGCCTGTGCCCTGACTGCGAATCGAACCAACGACCCTTCAGTTCTCAGGCCAGCGCTCAGTCCCCTGAGTCATAGCAGCCAGGGCTGCGATAAAGTATTTTTATTAAGGTGTGTACATTGTATTATTAGTCATAATGCTATTGCACGCTTATTAGACTGCAGGATAGTATAGCGTAGACAAAACCTTTATTTGCACTGGGAACCAAAAAACCTTGCGTGACACGTTTTATCACCGTACCCCTCTGTTGTGGTGGTGCAGAACAGAGCCCACCGTGTCTGAGGGTGCTGTGTGACCACGCTTAATCCCAGGGCCGTGACGGGGGTGCCATCCCTGTGTCACAAGTGAGGCGCTAGGGCTTAGAATAGTTCGGTGATTTACCAGTTACATAGTCGGCGGAGGCTGCGCTACAAAGCCCTTTTTCTTAGTTTACTTAATGCCATACTTATCATAAAAACAAAGAAAACTAGGTTAATCCGTCACATCAATAGACTAAAAATGAAGAATCACGTGATTATATCACTAGAAGGAGAAAAAGCATTCGATGGAATCCAACATTGCTTTATGACAGAAACTCTCTGTGAACTAGGAATGGAGGGGATCTCCTCGGCTCAGTGAAGAACGTGGCGAGAACTACCGCTCTGTTGTTAACACAGGGAACTCTGCCATTTCCCTGAGGTCGGGTGCACCGCAGCTTGACCCCGCGCCGCTCCCGGCCACTTCCCGGTGTCCTCCCGGAAGTGTTTGCCAGTGGAGTCGTGGGCGTGCGAATTGAACAGGAAGTGTAAAATCGTCATTCACAGATGCTGGGAGGCTGCACGAAATCCCAGTGACAGAAAACCCCTGGAACTACTGAGCAGGTGCCACGTGGCTGGAGGACACAAGGTCAGTGCACAGAGGTCACTTGCTGCCCTTTATACCAATGGCGAACAAGTTCAACTTGGAATGGAAAACAAAGTGCCACTTACATCAGGCCCGCAGTGTCGCAATGCCGAGGTGTAAATCTTAACAAAATGCGTTCAAGATATAAAAGGAGAACTACAGAACTCTGATGAGTGAAGCCGGGGATCTGATAAACGGAGAGATACCCCATGTTCATGGATAGGAAGGCTCAGTTTGTCAGGAGGTCAGTTCTTCCCACCTCGGTCTCTGGAATTGGTGCGTCCCCAGTCGACCTGCCAGCCCGGTGTTTTATGGCTGCCGACAAAGGGGTCCTAAAGTTTCCGCGGGGGCGAGAGGCCCAGGAGGGCCAGCACGGCATCGAAGGAGGGGACACAGCAGGAGCACCGGTGCTGCCCGGCGCACGTGAAGCTGAGGGAACTCGCACACCGTGCCGTTGCGGGGAAGAGAAGACGGGTCGGTTGGAACAGAGTGGCGAGCCTGGGGCGGAGCCCCCGGCAGCCCCGTTGGCTTGTCTCGCCTCTGCAGACAAGCAGAGGCGCGTCCTCACCCCCCTCCCCCCCACCCCGGTGCTGCTGGAGCACCTGGACGTCCAGGTGCGAAGAGTCTAGACGGACATTTACTCCACCTGGGTCATGGCCTAGACGTGAGATGCAGCTGGACACCGCTCAGAAGGCACCGTTGGAGGCCGTCTAAACAACCTCGGATGTGATGGCGTGTTTTAGGTACGACACCAAAGGTGCAATCTGGGAAAGAGATCATTGAGAAGTTGGATTTAATTAAAGTAAACTAATTAAAGTCAACAAGTTCTTCTATGTGAAGGGCAATGTCAGGAAGATTGGAAGACAAGCCAGCCTGGGATGTGTCTGAAGTCTAAGAGAACTCTGAACCGTCGACAAGAAGAAGACAAGCAGCTGCTTTAAAAGGCGGGCCAAAGGCCTTGACAGACACCTCCCCAAAGAACAGGGCAGATGGCAGGCGGGCGCACGTGAGGGCTGTCCTCACTGCGCGTCGTCAGGGACAGGCACAGTAGACCAACGACGTGGCCCCACTGTGCAAGCCCTCAGCGCAGCCACGGCCGGGACAGTGGCAGCGGCGCAGCCAGCGGGGCAGCGGGAGCGCTCCGTGTTCCCGGCGGGAGTGGAAGGCGGCGCAAGACCGTGGGCTGTTTTCATGAGACGAAACAAACTGGCATCTCATGCACTGCCTGGTGTTGACCTGAAGGCGCTGAGAACTCACGTGCACGAGGGACCTGCACGTGGGCGTTACAGCAGCTTCGATTGTAAGTGCCAAAACTTGGGCGGGGTCGAGACGACCTTCAGCGAGTGAGTGATAAATGTGCGGGTGTGTCTTCAGCATTGAAACAAAATGAGCTGTCGGGCCATGAAAAGGCCTGGGGGCCTTCAGTGCGCTTCCCTGAGTGCAAGGAGCCCGGCTGAGGAGGCTGTGCAGTATGTGATGGCAGCTGGGCGACATCTGGAAGGGCGGAGCCGTGAAGACGACGGAACTGTGCACGGGCTCCAGGGCTGGGGTGCGGAAACAGCGCAGGTTTTGGGGTGAAGAAACTGTGAAGTGCGATGGGTGTGTGTGTGTCATCAGGTGTGCGCTCAGACCGCTGAGCTCATGTCAGGAGCGAGCCCTCGTGGGGACCGTGGTCTTGGGGTGACTGTGACGTGTCAGCGCGGGCTCACGCTCCTCGTGGGCGCACCGCTCCAGTGCCGTGCCTGCTCGTGGGAGATCTCTTCGTTCAGTCTCACCGTGAACCTGACACTGACACCGCTCTAAAAACGCGGAGAGTAGTGAGCGCTGTTGTTGCGACAGCGAACTACCCCGTCCCTCGGGTTCCCCAAGCTCAGGGGCACCAGGGGCACCTGGAGGGCTGCTGGCCCGTGGGGCCCACCCTCAGCGTCTGTCAGCAGGTGTGGGGTGGGTCGGAGGGCGCGGACCGCTCACAGTCCCACCCGCGTGTCTCTGTGCGCCCCCCCCCCCACACCGTCACGTCAGACTGTGCCGTGCCGACTCCCCAGCACCCGGTGTTACCTGGGCTCCGCAGGAGGTTCCCCTTCTGTCTGTGAGCATTGGGTGAGTGGAATTGCGTCAAACAATTCGGGAGGTGACTGTTTGTTTCCCATTTTGATATTTGTTATAACTGTGAGTTTGACAACAAATTAGTATAACGTCCGTGGTTAATTTCTATTGCTTGGGACTTTCTGAAATGCTTTGGTAAAATATCTTTATACTTTTTTTTTTTTTTCATTTTAATGGTTGCATTCAACTTTGTACTTGTGGTTTAAATCAGCTTGTGTTGATTTAGTGGTTTTAAATATTAATACCCATGTGTGTAAATATATACTTCCTTAAAATAGGCAAAACATTTGATTTAGCTATTTCAGTAATCTCCCATATTTTTTGTAAATACACACATTTTTAAAATAGCTAAAACAACACTGGCATGAACAACTGTGCATTTCTGAGGACAGGAATTTAGAACCTCTTCTCTAAAGGGTTTAGAGACGTGAGTCAGTCTCTGCTTACACAGGCAGGAAGCAATTTCTTCTGTAGGTTTTACTTCTTTTGCTTTCAGTGTTCCAGCCACCGCAGTGCGTCCCTAAGTGCGTGTGTGACGGGGAGGAGGGTGAGCCGAGCGGGTCCCCAGCACGAAGCCCTCTCTTGACGCCCTGCGCGGTCTGGGCGCACCGAGCGCCGTGGAACTGCGGGCGCGGGCGCTGGTGCACAGGCCCGGCCTGCCGGGGCCGGAGATGCAATATAAAGACTGATGGGGGTTCCAGAGCTTTTGACCGTGGAACCCCGTCATTTTCCCTACTTACTGTCTTCAGACTGGGTGGCAGGGGAACAAGAAACTGCTGGCCTTGTGGGAAAGAGTGCGAGCCACACTTGAGTCGAGTGTGTACCTGGGGATTATAGTGTCTCACTGTTCTCTGGAGAGTAACACCTGACACTCCATCAGCGCCTGTATGAAAACGTGCTGACAAGCGACAGGCGCGCAGATGAGCACTGTCCCACTTGAGGATGTCTGACGCTGGTTTTTGTTTTGTAGAGAGGATCCGACGAACTGCTCTCAGGTAGTGTTCTCAGTAGTCCCAACTCCAACATGAGCAGCATGGTGGTGACAGGTAAGTCCGGCCTCTCTGGCCGTCTGTGCTGTCCGTTGTCTGTGTGTGTGCGGGGGGGCGTGCTGACGCTGACGTCCCATCTGCTCTGCCGGAGCAGCCTCCGTTTAAACGTCTGCTGTTGGCACATTTTATAGGAACTTTGACTGGAGTACACGCGTGTGGTTACTAACCTGCCATCACTAGAGTGTACGCGTGCGATGACTAGAGTGTCATCACTAGAGTGTACACGTGCAATGACTAGAGTGTACGCATGCGATTACTAGAGTGTACGTGCGTGATTACTAACATGCCATCACTAGAGTGTACGCGTGCGATGACTAGAGTGTACATGTGTCACTACTGGAGTGTACATGTGTGATTACTAATGTGCCATTACTGGAGTGCACACGTGTCAAGGGAAAAAATGTGAAGGTGGGGACTCTTAATTCACTAGTTCAAAACCCTGAAGCCCAAACTGCAAATAAAACCCAAAATTTCAACTATGTAGTTGTCTTTATTCTATGCTTTCAACCTTTTTTCTTTGCTGTAACAATGTTTTACTTCTTTGAATTAATTTTTTGGTTATCTACTTGGAAATTTAAGATGATTTATTTAATCTTTAAAAGTTAGGGACTTTTAAAAAGATTGTATATGTCTGATAGAATGTTGTAGGTTGTTATATCTGTAAACAGGCTAATTTTTAAACCTTAATTTTATGGCTGACAGACCAAAACTTTAATCTTGTGGTGATGGCGATGGACTGAGTTTGCCTTGTAACCCTGTATTTTACATTTTTTTACTGAAAACCAAAGTTCCTTTTTCTCTAAACATCTTTCTGAACTGTTTGCTTGGGCGCTTCAGTGTGTCGGGCAGTGGAAAGGCCTGAAACCCGAAGGCCCGAGACCTCTCGGCGGCCCCCGCTCGGGCCCAAAGGCAGACCCCGCTCTGTGTGCCCGGCTGCTCGCGCCCCACGGACGCGGCGCTTGTACAGACCGGAGGCGAGGCCTCCATCGGCAAAGAAACTGAGCCCCTCACCGCAGGGCTCGCTTCACTGCAGGGCCCTGGACCCGAGCCCACGTGGTCTCTGAGGTCCCTGTCCCTGGGTCTGGCACACGTGCCAGTGCGTGTCCTGGGGGTCCGGGTCAGTCACAGTGAGAGTGAAGCGCTCATCAAGTGCAGTCCCGGCGACACGCAGCGAGTCTGTGCTGCGGTGTCTGGGTCCAGGTGTGCATGGGAGGTGCACCGTGGTGGGCTGTACATGAGGACGTAAAGTAGTTCTCAGTAAATTTCACATGGTTGGAAGCTCGTGCCGTATCTAATTGTGGTAGAATTGAATAGAAATTAAAACCGTAAGAAATCTAGGGAATTGCCCAATATTTAAAAATTGAACTATGCAACTCTGACTGACACATGAATCAAAGAAGACATAAAGGCATATTTCTGACTGAATTAAAATGAAAATCAAAATATTAGAATTCATTGGATGCAGCCCAAGAAGTGCATGGGGGGAAAATAGGTCTATACCTATAATAGATAACACATTTACCTATATTAGAAAATGCCCATATTAGAAAAAAGAAAGGTTTGAATATTAAGAAAAGAAATGAAACGTAAGTAACCAGTACTGGGAATGGCAGCGGAGACACCGCTCCAGACCCGGCACATGTGGAAGGAAAACAAGGCCGTGTTCTCACCAGTGGTGACACCAGTGAACTGGACAAATGAGATGAAATAGATCCCCTTACAGACGTAATTTACCAGAACTGACGTAGCCATCATTCCATGTAGACACAGGTTCGCTCAGTATCTGTTATAGAAAGTGAAGTTTCATAAACGTTTCCACAGAGGCATAGGTTTCACTGTTGAATTTTTATGAAACTTCAAAGTACGAAATAATCACCATCTTGAATATGCTTTTTTTAGAAAATGGAGGGGGGATGCTGTACCCCCTAACTGACTTGAGAAGCCCCTGTAACTGGCAGTACCTAACAGATAGGAAATCAAGGTCTAATGCTAGTGGTTCTCATGAACGTAAACGGAGGCCTCCTGGATGAAGGTGAGCAGATCACACAGAGCATTCTAGAAAAGGCACTTCATGATGACTGCCTGAGGCCTACTCCAGGATTGTAAGAATTCGCATTCAAAAAGGAACTATTATTTATCACAAGAATAGAATAAAGGACAGAAAAGTTGACAAAAACACATCTATTCATGATGGAAATCTCTCAGAAAACTAGCGAGAGAAAGGTGCACACGGTGGGCAAGGCCTGTCTCGAGCCTTCAACCGACTGCACTCTGAGCGCTGAAGCACTGCCAGCTGACGTGCTTCCAGCAACGAGAGGAATGGGCAAGGATGTTTGTTTTCACAACTTTTTTTTAGCTTCTTGCTTATATTAAGGGAAGAAAAATAAAAAGCATAAAGATCAGAAGGGAAGAAGTAAAACCGTCTTCTTCACGATCAACATCATTTTTAACAGAGGAACCCAAAGGGATTTTCGGAACGGTAGAACTGTGAGTGAATTTAGAGTAGTTACAGGGTACAGGCTCGGTATACACAGCAGAGATTTTCTTAGTGTTAGAAGAAATGATTGGAAAATGAAATTTGAACATCCACTTACAGAAATACCACACTATCAAGCAATAAATTTAACAAAATATGTGCACAATATCTACACCAATAATTACAAGACACTGCAGTGAGAAATTCAGGACAAATAAATAGTTAAACATGTTCGTGAATAGAAGGCTCAATATACTAAGATTGTCGTTTTTCTCCAGATTGGTATGGAATTGAGTCTACATCAGTCAGTCAAACCAAACAGGCTTTGAATTGAAATAGATGATTTGATTCTAAAATGTATGTAGACATAAAAGACCTAGACTAACTACACCCAGTCTGAAAACAGTGGCTTGGTCATGAAATGGAAAAGAGAAGTCTTTTTAACAAGTGGTATTAGAACAGTTCAATACACGTGAAAAATAAGAAACTCAAGGCTTCTACACACTGCACCAAAAATGAGATGAATTATATACCTAAACCTAAAAACTAAACACATAAAGCTATTAGGAAAACGAAATCATAGAATATATTTCCAACTTTGGGGTAGATGAAGATTTCTTTAGAGAAGACACAAAAAACCCACTGACCATTTATAGACCATCTAAGCGAAAAGCTTCTCATCAGCAGACATTGGTGAGGCAGTGAGCAAGCAGGGCGCAGGCTGGGGACAGCACACACTCGGGGGTCACACCCACGTCCGAAGGACTCCGCTCCCAGTGGGTAGAGACGCTCCCACGTCAGTCAGAGAGGACAGCCGGTCTTTAGAAACAGACACTGGAAGGGGTGTGACTGGCTCGTCAGTGCATGAAAAGACGTCCTAGCCATCGGGGAAACGCGAGTCCAGCCTCCCTGCGATGCCACTTCGGACCATGATCCCCCCGCTGTCGGCGAGGGCGGGGAGCGACTGCCGCTGTCCCCGCGCTGGAGAGCAGTGGCAGGAGCGGGCCTCGCCGACGGTGGGACGCGAGCGAGGCCGCGCGGGCACCGCGGGGTGGCTGCTGGGTGGCTCTGTCTGAAGCGGCAGGGCAGGGGTTTGTAGTGCGGAACCCACACAGCGGCTGCCGGTGGGCGCGGGGGTCTGCTGTGGGGACGGACGTGCCCCACGCCAGTGAGCAGAGCTGTGCTGAAAGACAGGTCCGCTCGTCTGAGTCGCAGGGCAGCTGCGGGAGCCACCAGCCCCCGGCCGGAATGGGAAGCGCGCGAAGGGCAGAGACGAAAAGTGGGACCTGCAGCAGCGGGCTGGGTACAGGGTTTGCTGAGTTGCACTCAGAAGCTTGGACTTGACCAGAGCCACGTTCTAGAGAAGACTTTTGTTCCGTTTGTATTTCGTAGGGGTGGAGGGGTGGGGAGAACAATTTTAAGAGCACAGTAACCAGCAGGTGCTGAGGCCCTGAGTTTTAGGGTCTCCGAATATGGAGGAAACGGTGTTTGAAGAAATCGGGGCGTCTGAGTTACTCGGAAGTAGACTGGTTTGGGAGGGACATTGAGAGTTTTGTTAGAATCCCTGGTTCCCTACAGTTCCATCTACAAAGGGAAGGAGTGGAAATGGAGGTTTGTTTTTGTTGAAAAGAAAGAATTATCTGCTACTGTATTACTTTTTAGAAGTATCTTTAGGAACGATAGTTAGTGCACTTACTGGATAACCAAAGAATGAATCCACACTCTTTGTGGTGATGGAGTAAAAGTCCCTGAAGCCCTGTTTCAAAGTAAGGAGTGCACACGCATTCAAAGTAAGGAGTGCACACGCATTCAACTTACTTTACCTTTATGTACAGAGGGGGAGCGCCGAGTTTTAATACTTTTTTCTAACAGAAAGGTGAGTCTGCATGTGAGCCAGCAGGCCCCCGTTTGAATTCTCTTGCTTATGGGAACATAGCAAAACCGTTAACAGCTAGTGATTGTGCTGACCTGGAAAATCTGCACTTTGTTGTTCCAGCGTCTCAAACAAAACTTCTGCACACGTTATCTCGAGGGTGCTTTCACGGTTAGCAGACACAGAACAGGACTTCATTATTCCATTCCAGATGCACCCAGGGCGGGTCTTCCGCTTGACGAGACTGTAGACGCCCGTTTCCTGCGGCATCCGTCTCGACAGCCTGTCCCCGTCCAGAAGTGTGTTTGCTACCGATTGTTTTATGTCGAGGAAAATTAATTTTAGAAGTGAGACAAGTTAGTGTTACCAGAAGCTTTGTGTTGGGTAAATGTCTGATGACTCAGTACGTTAAGACTGACTGTGTAATAAATTAGTTCCTTCTTCAGAAGTAAAAGTAAGACGTTTCAAAACGCGACTAGCTCCAGCTAGTGCTGGGATTGGATTTCATGGAAAGACACTTGAAACTCTGCGGCCGTGGGGCGGAGGCTGGGATGTGGTCTCCCCTGAGCCGTTTCTTCACAGCTGTGGGAATGGGGGCCCCTCTCGGGGGTGTGCACGTCTCTGCCAGTGCCCATGTCACCGTTTCATAGTAGCAGGACGCGCTGCCCCTGCAAGTGGGACGCTTCGCCTTAGGAACCGCTGAAATCATCCCCTGGACTCTGGTGCGTGGTCCTCAGAACTCGGAGGTTTTCACCGTGGGGTTTGTGTGTGGACGGTTTTGGCGCGGTGCCCTCTCGTTTTGCTGGGATGCTTTGAGTGCCCCAGAGCATCGCCTCCGTTTGCTGTTGGGGGTCAGACAACGGGTTGTCCTGCGCACAGAGGGGACGAGAAGAGACTTCCCCTGACGGAGCTTCTGTTCCTGTCCAGCCCGGGCGTGGGGTGCTCCGGCAGCTGCTTGGACGTGCAGCGCCGCAGCCGGACTTCACCGTGAGCCTGGCCGTCCGTGTGCTGGCCGTTGGAGTTACCAGCGCTGGCAGAGGAGCAGAAGTGTGTCTCTCTGTGGATTCCTGGGTTTCTGGTGGACTCTTTGCAATCCCTGTTTCCCGTGTAGGAATGCAGAGTGTGAGCGCTCACTTCCCTTAGCGCGGGCATTTCTTCAAAGCCAGCTTCCGTGACACCGTGTGTTACCCTGAGTCTAAAGCTGCTTGGGATGAAACTGCTGTGCCTCTCGCTATCATTTGATAAAGGAGGTTACCAGTACTTTTATAAATGCTTGAGTCTGAGAGATGTGGAGAATGAAAATGTACTTCTATTTTGTTAAGTAGTCTGTTTTCCGTGGACAGATGTCGTATAAAGTTTGAAAAGTACCTAATAGGTCAGCATGCAGTTAAAAGTAGATTGGTGAATAAGCAAGACTAAAATAATACATTTACAAATTAAATGAGAAGGTGCTGCAGTGTCTACATGAGTGAGTAAAGGTAGGAAGGAGCTTGGAACCAAAACTGCCTGGGGAACTCGGCCGTCGGGGCCATTCCGAGGAAGCAGAGGGCTCAGAGTGGGTCCCTGGTGGGTGAGGGAGGCAGGCAGGACAGTGCGGGAGGCGTGGAAGGCGCTGTGAGAGCAGAGAGGCTGGGTACTGGCAGGGGGCTCGCCGAACAAGTTCCCGGGTCTTGGCGAGGCCCTCCGTGTGAGCGCTGTGGTGCAAGCCAGTGCCGGTCCAGGTTGTCTGGGGAAAGAGCTGGGCTAGGATCGGAGGTGAGTGTGTCCGCTTTAGAACGAGGTAGAAAGCTGCTTCTGAGTTGGCGAGAGAAGTACTCACATCGAAACACTTTTTGCATTATTTTTGTTTTGAATTTACGAGTAGACTTTCCTTCCTAAGCAAAAGGCTTTAAGGAGGCTGAATAACATACGGAAAATGGTTTAACTAAAGATTTCTACAATGTATATGCATAAGCAAAAGCATTACTGCATCTGTTGTTACATAAATTCTTAAAAATGATTCTAGTTTTTGGGTTTGCACACCCAGACCAAAGCTTCTGGGTTTACCTGGTGATTGGAAGGGAAAGGGTCTTGGGACGGTCTGCAGCCCAGGGACACCCAGCCTTCCTGCCTGCCCTGTCCGTCTGCTAGCAGAGTCGCGGCCGGGGGCTGCGCTGCTTCCTCTGCCTGCTTCCTTCCCCAGGCCGGGGTCTGCTCGTGCAGGGAAGCAGGCCTGGTTGTGTGATTAAAGAAGTCCTTTCTCACAGCATCCTTGTTCACAGTGAGGGTTTTCACTCGGCTGTGACTACTGAGTAGCCACCTCTCTGAAGCTGATGAGGGCGGGCGAACCGGGCGGCGTGAAGCGTGAGTCCTGGTAGGGCCTGGGGCAGCAGTGGGAGCCGTCCACGGGCACCTGCTGCAGTGCCCTCGGGAGGAGCCCGAGCTCGGAGGAGGCGCATTCCCTGCCTTCGTCCTTGTCTGGCTGCTTCTGTCTTCACCACTGAAGAACCTGTAGACCTGGGGCCACGGAACCGGCGCTGCACTGTGAGCGGCCCCAGTGGGTCGGGATCGGAGCGTTCTCAGAGTGAGTTGTCCAGTGCCTGGCGAGGGGGTAGCTTGACGTGAGCGTTAACTATTGATGCATGCTAGTCTCTTCTCTTTCTAGGGTTAGGTGGCCTTTTGCCTTTGGCGATCATATTCTAAGAATCATTTGAAAGGGGAAGGTCGTTTTCCCCCGTATGTGCAGTGTTGATAGTATCTTTACTGTGTGTTTTTTTCTTGCCCTTTGCCAGAAGGAAAGGACAGGTTAAGTAGGAAACTTGAATGTGCTGTTCTGAGTTTTCTGATGACCAGAGCCTACACCTCCTGGGGCTCTAGGCTGGACCGTGAAGTACTTGTCCTTCTACTCAAACAAGCAAGCGGACAGACGTGCAGAGACGGTCAGGGCCCTGCACGCAGGCCACCTGACGGGAACAGACTCAGACACGATGAATCTACTTCTGTATGCCAGTTCGATGCTGTGAGGTGTCGTTTTTGGATCTTTTGCTTAATTTACATTTTCAATGAACAGAGCTAATAATGGTTTTGTTAGGTAAGATGCTATAAAATAGAAAATTCCGCTGCTTTCTGATCAGTTCAGGTGCGGGGTGTGCACAGGCCTGAGCCGGAAGGGAGCGGTGGGGAGTGCCCCACAGGCCCCTGGTGTTGGGAGTGGGGAGCACTGGCCGGCAGGGCTTGGTGGTCACTCGTCAGCCAGAGTCCTGTCTGCTCTTTGTGCTGAGCCTGCCTAGGGGGTGTGCGAATGCATTGGCTGGCTGTGCATAGAAACTTGAGTGAAACTCTTAGGATAAAATACGATTTAACTATAATTTGGCAAATAAATTATCAAGTGGGTTCACAGGTGACCTCTCAGAAATACTTCCTCTGGTCATCCAGTCAGGCCACGACCACAGCACCCCCTCTAGTCCTTTGCCGGGTCACTTCAGAGTGCTCCCTTCTGCGGGGCCCCAAACCACTATAGAAACGGGCTCAGGTGCTCAGAAACGCGTGTTCTTCACACACGGCCACCGTTTCCACTGCCGGCCTGTGCGCATTGGGAGATGCTAGCGATGGATGGTCTTAGAGTGTCACCGAGCCTGCTGGGTGTGCGTGTCACACGGGCCTGTTGACTGTTGGGGGAGCACCAGGAAGCCCCTGCAGTTACACCCAAGGTAGAGCACGCTGCACATCGCTCCGTGTGCAGGCGTCCGTCGTCAGAGCTGTAAAGCGCAGGGCGAGGGAGCCCGTCCAGCCCCCAGTGGCCTCGGGGGCGTCAGTGGCGACGAGGAGTGTGAGTGGACGAGGTGTCGGTGCTGAGGGAGTGGGGCCCCCTGCAGGGCAGCGCCACGTGGGATGACCTCACGGCCGTGTCTCCAGCGTGGCTCTCGCTGATCCCACTTCGAATGGGATGTTTCCCAAACCGAACAATTTGGAATTGCCTAGGTAAAATTATAATCTCCCTAACAGCTGTTCCCTCAGCCTTTACATTTTAAAAAGATTTTGTTATTCTGTAATATGATTAAATTGCAAGATAATTATGTTCTTTAGCTACTGGAAAGTTTCTTTATGAAGTTACACTTCGACGTTTTTGTTTGATTACTGAGCACTTTATATGCACACCGTTCAGAAACATTCAACCAAAAGTGGTTACTTGGTGGGTAGGGTTTTCTTTGTTTCTTTGTAACCTCAGTTTCTGAATTTTTAGGAATTATTCCAGTATAACTCAGCTGTGTTTGAGTTCTTTCATAAACATTGTTTTGTATTTTTTAATCCAGATAAAGAAAATTAATACAATAAAGACTATTTTCTAATGTCTTTCAGCCAACGGTAATGACAGTAAAAAATTTAAAGGAGAAGATAAAATGGACGGTGCTCCTTCCCGTGTTCTTCATATTCGAAAACTGCCTGGTGAGGTGACCGAAACGGAAGTGATTGCTTTAGGCTTGCCCTTTGGAAAGGTGACCAACATCCTTATGCTGAAAGGAAAAAATCAGGTGAAGGTTTTTCGAGACTCACAAAATGTCAGGCTCCCGACTGCTCAGTGGGTGTGAATTGTTACCTCCTAATAAAAGGGTGGATGGCAGGGCGTTGCTTTCTGGAAGAACCGGTGACAGAAGTCTGGCTCTGCTGGTGGGATGGTCGCGGGAACTGCTGCCCGGGAGCTGACGAAGGGTGGCCTGTGGTTTTCAGACTGTGACTTTTGAGTTCACTTGGGGACTGTGACTGAGCAGTCGTCACAGCGAGATCGTGGGAAATGCAGATGACGTGCTGTGCTCCTTTCCTGTGGCTCTGCTCTGTGTGGTGTCGGAAATCGGGGGGCACTGGTGGCATCTTGGGCTTGAATGTAGTCAGTCCATGGCAGCGCTCGGTGGCACTGGAAGAAAGCACGGACGGGTGGCGCCTGTCGCTGCCGAGTCCCGGCTGCGGGAGGTCAGACCCCGTTGCGGAACTCCGACGCCGTCTGCACGGGCGGACGGAGTGGAGCCGTCCTGGGAGTCCGCTTCCTGTGCTCTGGCACTTTGGCACCTTCCTCCGTCTGAAAGCGAGCGCCCGCTGTGCACACGACTGAGATTTCTTTTGTTCTCTAGGTCGGGAGTGGGGAGATTCTGTGCTGGAAAATGTTTAGATCTATGTTTCTCTGTTTTGTTGGGGAACCACGTATGTGGTGTTGGGGAAGTCGGGGGAGGCCGGGGCCCTGCACACAAAGGCCTGGCTCTGGGGGCGGCTCCCAGCGGGCGCCCCGCCTTCAGTGAGGGCTCCCCGGCTCCCGGCGCTGTGCACGTGACCGACTCCAAGGGCTGCGTCCTGGCTGCTGGTTTTCTGATGCGCTGAGTAGGTTGGACGAACATTAAAGCGTATTTGAATTCAATTCATAACACTATCAAATTTGTTTTGCGTTTATATTTTTAGGCGTTTTTGGAACTAGCAACGGAGGAAGCAGCTATTACTATGGTTAATTACTACTCTGCGGTGACACCTCATCTTCGTAACCAGCCAATTTACATCCAGTACTCCAACCACAAAGAACTGAAGACAGACAACACATTAAACCAAGTGAGTCTGCGCAGGATCGTGCGCGAAGGGGCCCACAGCATATTCAGAATCTCATGAATATGTTAACAGAAAATAAAACTTCTCATCCCTCTGAAGCTGTGTCTGTGGGCATTGTCTTGTTATTTTTAAGACATTTTCTTGCAGTATCTCCCTAAGTGTTAAATGTTATCCTTATTTACAAAAGTATATGTGGTTCCTTAATATTTTAAATTCATACTGTATGATTTAGTTAAATAGTATTTTTCAGTGTCTTTAAGGTCCTGATCAAAATGTTCTTTCTCTTGCTGCTAGTTCAAGTGTTTGTGTAGAAACTGTCTGTGAGGTGGGCCTCACTGCTGGCTTAAGCTGTTGATACAGCTTAGCTGCTGGGGTTTAATGTCTAAGTTCAGTGCCTTTGGTCAGTTGACTTTTTATGTGCCTTAATTTCTTATCAGGGAATTCCTCTTGAAGATGTGTGAGTGATTTCCAGTGGTGGGGGGAGTCTGTTAAGAACTGAGAACGCATGAATGTACTGGTCTTTCAGAAATGTGATGTCTTGAGGCAGATACTTAAAATGAATGTGGGTTTTGAAACGGTGCTGAGACCAGAATGCGTGGTGCGCGCGCGTGACCGGAGGACGGGGTGTGGAGCGGTGGCGCGCCTGGCGGTGCCGGCGCGTCGGGGGTGGGGCGGCAGCGGGCTGCGTCCTTGCGCAGCGGAGAGCGCTGGTGACTGCAGAGCAGGAATGTGTGTCCCGGAGAGAACTGTGCCGGGCGCAGCGGGGCGCAGCGGAGCACAGCCCTGGGGCTCCGTCGGCGGCAGCCGGAGTGCGGCTTCCGTCCGGTGACGCTCGGCTGGGTGCCGGCAGTCGCCGCACTGACGCACGGGTCCAGTTCCTGCTGCTGTGTGGAGCTGCACACACTTAAACTGTGTGTGCTTTTCCGTCTGTACGTAATGTTTCAGTGAGAAGTTTGATGAAAACCCTGTTCCCAAGCCAGCTCTGCTCCATGAATTTAAAATATATATGAAGTTATTTGTTAATAATAAAAGAAAATTGTTCAGAATGATCTTTGTTAAGCTAAAAAAGGAAGATGGAAACAGTGAATAGTGTGGGAAACACGTGTCTGGGCAATAGGAGCTCCTGTGCGTGTGTGGAGTGGAGACGCAGAGCATAGTGGTCTTTCTGGAAGGCTCGCGAGATGATGCTGGTGAGGGGTGGGCAGGGGTCAGCCTTTTGTGCCCTGGGCGGTGTGCCGGGGTCACGTGGTTTACAAAGACGCACCGTCGTTTGGGGTCGCAGGTGTTTGTGCTTTCCTTGGCTGTGACCTTCCGCGCCTGTCACCGTTTCACATGCTAGGGAAGGTGCACGGTTGCCAGGTCTGCTTAAGCACTTGATTTGGGTCTGGATTGGGCTGGATGCAGTAGGTCCTCGGATGACACGGTTTGTTAAGACAGCGGACTTCGCCCTTGTCCGTCTCAGGTGGCCTGTGGGGTGTTCATTCGGTCCCCCAGTCCCCGGCTCAGCGCGCGGAACCTGCCAAGGGTGTGACGTGGGGGCTTCCTGCAGAGCCGAGCCCTCCACTTAGTGCCATGGCTCTAGACGCCTCTGTGCCCTTTTCATTGTCTGGCTCGTGGGAGTGCAGGTGTCTCTGTTGTGTTAAATGTCATGTGTTTCAGGAGCTGGTTTGATTTAGTCACTTCAGCTAACAAATGCATAGATTTTTAAATGTATCTGTTGACTTTAGAGAGAGCGACAAACATGGATTTGCTGTTCCGCTTATCTGTGCGTTCTGTGGTCACTTCTTTGCCCTGCCCGGTCCTGGCGCCAGACCCGCGGCCTTGGTGTTCTGGGCGGCACTCTGACCAGCAGGGCTACCCGGCCGGGGCCGGGGGTCGTACGTGGCCCGATTACACAGTATTTCCGTGAGATGGCCATCTCCCCACGCAGCTTTGTCGGCTGTAGTTGACACGGACACTGTAAGTTTAAGGTGCGCCACCTGCTGATTCGATACACAGTGGTCACCAGGGTGTCAGCTGACACCTCACAAAAAAGTAACGCTGGGCACACAGATCCGCCTGTCGCTGATCTCTCCTCATTGTGGTGTCTGTGCTGCCAGTGCTGGCTGGTCCCGCCCGTCACCTAAGCGTCCTGCTGCTTCTATGTCCCCTTCCTCCCCACTCATCGCGGTGCTGGTCTGGGCTCCTGGTGCAGCTTTTAAACTTTACAGCGATGTGGAGGTGTTTGTCACCTTACACGTAACAGCTGTTTCCTTCTGTGGTGGCTTCTGACCCCGGCGCAGGCAGAGAGAAGCGGCCTTACCAGGGGACCTGTCCCAGCGATAGCAGGAGCAGCCCGGCCGTAGGGGGAGTGGCGGTCGTTTTGCAGCAGTTGCCGTGCGATTCGGTTGACGGGCTTCTGAAAAAAGACTGTACTTCAACTCCAGGCGTGCCTTTTTCCACACTGAGTCCCAGAGACCCAGGTGTGTCCTGGGCTTGACGTCGCGGTTTGTTGGCAGCGTCTTGTCAGTCGTGCGTGAGGTGGCGGTGCCTCTTCCTCCGGCGCGTGCTGGGTGCCATGGCAGGTGTGGGAGTGTAACGGCTTTGTACTGCCGTGTACACCAGCTTTTGCTCTAGAAATTTTGGCGTCAGAAGTTACACCAGTATGAAAAAAGACTTGTATTGTGGATACTGTGTTAATACTCTGTATTAGAAATAAGATTTGTGGGGGATCTCTTAGATGATAGAGTAACCCCCTTCTGGAAGTTCCCCGTCTGCCTTCTTTGTGGCGTGAAGGACTTTAGAATGAAGTTTCATTGTTCTCTGCGAGTTTCTGGTTAAAACGTGTTCTGATTGTATTTCGGCCGTATTGTCAGAAAACATAGCTACATCATAATATGAGAAAGTTACATTGCCTCTCTCAGCTTGTTCAGTGCTGGTCCCGGGCCTAGATGAGTGTCTTGAAGTAAGTGCTAGAACATTTGAATCGTACAAACGATGCCTGGCTGAGAAGGATGATGGGAACGCTACATTTTATTTGTGTGCGTTATGGACAACAGTGGGCTGGTAGTGTGCGGCACGCAGCAGGCTGTGCGCAAGAGCCCGGCTGTGCCCCTGAAGTGCGCTTTCTCCCTGCAGCGTGCCCAGGCCGTGCTCCAGGCCGTGACCGCCGTGCAGACCGCGAACACGCCTCTCAGCGGCACCGCCGTCAGCGAGAGCGCCGTGACCCCCGCCCAGAGCCCCGTGCTCAGGATAATCATCGACAACATGTACTACCCCGTGACCCTGGACGTCCTCCACCAGGTAGGGTGGCTGCCCTCGCGTGGGGCTGGTGTGGTGGGGAAATTCCCACACGGCAGGTAACGTGTTCATTTCCCTGTTTCCCCAGATATTTACTAAGTTTGGTGCTGTATTGAAGATAATCACATTTACAAAAAATAACCAGTTTCAAGCTCTCCTCCAGTATGGCGATCCAGTAAATGCGCAACAAGCCAAACTCGTAAGTCTAGAGCTTCTTTTGAAATAGCAGCATTTTTCGTAGGCCAGTACACACACATTCACATACAGTTGATGCTGTTACCATTCCAGTGCCAAGGTCACGGAGCACGGAGCATCCTGGGTTGGTGTCGCTCAGGTGCTGTTAGAACTGTGTGGTGTTTGCGGTGAAAAGGAAATGCTTATTCTTAAGGACAGTCACGTCTGCAGCTGTCCCAGGCTTACATTGTTTCTGCATTTTTGTCCAGGTTCGGAAGCCCTGGGACGGTGGTGTGGGCGCCCTCCTGCGCTCAGGCCTTGTTTCCAGAGGGGCTCCGAGGGGCTTGGTTAGCGTCCTGGGAGCTGGGCTGAGGGACGACGGGACACGTGCGGCCCCCATGCTGTGGGGCGCGGCCTCTGCGGGGCCACCCCCGCGTCCCGCACGGGGACCCCTCGGAGGCGAGGGCCGGTCTGCTTCCGTTCGTGTTGCTCCCGTTGCTGTCGCCCGGGTGCGGAGGAGGCCGCGGGAAGCGGCGCGGTCCTCGGCCGCCGTGGGAGCTGCGCCCCGCGGTCTCTTCTGCGCCGTCGTCTGCGTGCCGCGCTCCTGGACCTGCCTTCGCTCCGGCTCGGTCTTCTCGTGCCGGGCCAGCGCACGGGACTGTCCACGTTAAACCAGCCGTCTTCACTGGGGCCTCCTCTTCTCCCTCTCGCTCCTTCTTGTACTCTCGTGCTCATTGGAGCCTGTCTCTCCCGTTCTTCTCGGTGTTGGCTGCTTCTCGCCACCATGTCAAGCACGCTTACCTCTCCACGTTAAAGGGTCTACCCCGACTGTCCCCCTCCCTGCATCTCGCTTCGCCCGTCTCCCTTTTTCCTCATAACCTGACTTCTTAAATGCTCTCTGTTTGCTGTTTGCACTGCTGAGCCCCGCCTCCGTTCTCAGCCTGCTGCGACTGGGCCTCACCAGGGATCTCGGCAGCATCCCTGAGCCCGTCTCTCCTCCTGGTCTCGCACTTCTCACCCGGTAAAGCCCACCTCTCTGGACTGTTTCTTCCTTGTCCAGCCCCTCGCCTCTGCCCAGGGGACCTCCCCTTTCCCACCGCTCTGTCCCACCCCTACGCCTCGGACATCGCTGGTGTCGCTGTCGCTCAGACCTCTGGTGCCTGGGGAACCATAGGCCACGGACTGCCCATGTTAGTTCAGCTCCTGCCGCCCCTACCCCCACCTCCACAAAACCCCCAGACCCACTCAACCTGCTGTTCTCCGTGTCGGTGAAGTTCAAGATCCCAACCTCAGTCTCAGCACCAACCCAGAAACGGGGAGTCATTCTCTGTTCCTGTCCTTAGCCTGTGGCTAGGTCTTGCTGATTCTCCATCCTGAACATCCGCTGAGCCTGCCCTTGGTCTCCCGCGCTCCTGCGGCCCCGCACCGGAAGCGCGTGTTACTGGGCGTGCTGGTCTCCAGTGCTGCAGGAGCTTGTGCCCGGGGCACAGGTCAGCGCTCCTCGGGCCGCCCCCTGCTCAGTGTCGCTGTCGGTAGATGCCAACACGGACGCCTCACCCCGCAGCAGGGTGACCCCGGGCTGCCACTCACAAACCACATGTGAGAAGCTGGTGCAAGCCACCCTCTCTCAAGTCTGTGCTTCCCTGGCTTGCTCACTGGAGCCCCCACTTGGACGCCCCCCCCAGAGTGCTGAGAGTGAGTGCCCTGGAAGTCACGTGGGCTGCCTCCTGGGTGCCCTCCAGGGACTGACCGAGGTCCTTCGTTGGGAGTCCTCAGCCTTCTGTTCGCCCCCCGGCCCTCCCTTCCTCCCCCACCGCCGAAAATCACCAGCTTGTGTTGGGTTTTCTCTTCACCTCTTCAGGCCCAGTGCCTTGTCTTCCGCTTCCAAGTGTCAGTCGACAGAGGGCTTCTAGGCCCTTGCGCCTCGGCTGGACCCCTCCCTGCCTCCTTCAGACCGTTACGTGCCCGTACTCCGTGGGACTCTGGGCACGGAGGAGGGAGACCGCCTGCCGCAGTCGTGCTGCATACCTGGAGCCAGCACAGCGAGTGGCCCGGTGTGGTTTTAGGCCTTTGTCCTCCCCGTCACAGCTCTGCAGCACCTGGTGCACCCCAGGTCTCGTCTGCCTCCCAGTGCTCCCTACATGTCCCGTTGTGTGCAGAGTGGGCTCCGACCTCTGATGCAGTCACGGTGCTGCTTGGCCGGTCGGAGCCGTGGAGGCTGTGGAAAACCGCAGACAAGGGATTCGAGTTTGGGAGGAGACCCCAAGCCGCCTCCTGCTCCCAGGGGTGGTCTTCCATGTGAGCGAGTACACGTGGTCTCCTCGGCCCTGGAGGTCACACGGCAGGCAGAGGGTACCTTCCCGGGTGGTGCGGGCCCCGGGCATCTGCTGCCTTGTCCCAGAGGCTGCTTATTGACGAGACTATCGGGCCCTCCCGAGCCTGCAGAGCGCAGTCTGTGGGGCTGGAGCCCAGGTCTTGGGGGCTGGTGGGTTGCTTTTCCTTTTCTTTGCACGCTGGGGGAGCACTGCTAGTAAATGCAGCCAGTGGCAGCCGGACAGGCCCGTCCAGGGACAGGAGGAGGTGGCCTTCGGCAGTCGCCTTCAGAGTGTCAGGCGTCCCCGAGCGCGTTGCTCTCTGCGAGGACAGTGAGGACAGAGAACAAGCAGGGGGCCTGTGGGGGTTGGCCGGGGAGGGTCGGGGGCCAGGTCTGGCAGCGTCTCCCGAGGCTGGGGGAGGCTGCCGTGTGCCCCAGGGCAGGGTCCAGTCACGCGCGAGAGGCAGTGTGGTATGTCTGGGGGCTGCTGTTGAGGGTGGTGATCACAAGTCTGCGTAAGAATCACAGCCATCAGGTAAGAAGTAAGCGTTTTGTCTGGTCCTCACATTTACTAAAGAAAACACCCTCGTGTCTTTTTGGAAAACTTTGTTTCTTGGCAGGCAGTGTATGGGGCAAAGGTCAGCTTCACCAGGGCTTCATGGTTCAGTTCCCGTATTTTCAAGACATGGAACTGCTAGATGCATCCAGAACACCTCGTCTTGTTAGCAGAGAGACTCGTAAAACTGTTTTGTGCAGCCCCGAAGCTGGCGCACGGGTGGAAAACGGCTGTTGGCTTGTTTGCGAGTTACTAGAAGCCGCTTTTCGGGAGCAGTGCACACTTTTACTAGGAATGCTGCTGGATGGCGGCACTGTCTTTTGGAAATTCTGTAACGTGGTCGTTTTACGTCAGCACGTAAGTGGATTGTTTCTCGGCAGTGACTCCCCCTAGGAGGGTGCCTTTCGTTAGTCACCAGCAGTGAAGGTGGCCTGGCGTAAAAACACGCAGCAGCGAGGTCGGGTTGTCCCCGCCTCCTGACCCTGTGCCCCTGCGTTCTGCAGCACCTCTGAGACCTGACGAGACACCCTCCCCATCCTCCGTGCTCCTGGCGTCGCCGAGCTGCGCCCTGTCCGTGTGTACAGTCTGCGTGGCCGCGTCGGTGCGGCTGACGGTTTCGGGGGCTCCAGGGAAGCCCTGCGTGACCTACTGGTCCGAGGTTTCCCATTGGTAGATAACCGGTCCGAGTGTTTTGTTTCTGTAATGAAACCTCTGGTGCTCGTGATTTGATCATTTTTCATGACTAGCTAAAGGTAGATTTAAAGAATTTGGAGCTTAGATTTCCCCGAGCATGTGCTGAATCGGCGTCCCCAGCAATCTTCTCGGAAAAGTGAGAGGCGGAGATGGAGTGGACAGCGCTGCACTGGAGTGGAAACAGCTGGCCTGGCCTTCCATCTTCCTCACTCACGTGACTGTTCCCTGTGCTGGCTGCACGTGCTGTGTCTGACGTCGTCCTGGGTCTCGTGTTCGAGCCGTGACTCGTGTATTGGCTGTGACAGTATTTCTTGTCTTTGATTTGGTCTCCGTCCTTCCTCGTTTGTGTCCATCTCACGTCTGCCAGCTGTCGAAGCTGCCGCGGTTCCTGCTGGCGTCGGCCTGGGGCGGGGTCCCTCCTTCCTCGCTGGCCGGTGGCCCTGATGGACGTGGCATCGCGTGTTGGCCTCGCGCTCCCGAACCCCACGGTACTGCAGTGTCTTCCACCAGCAGGAAGATGTTTGTCTTCAATGGAAAGGAAACGCCCGAGCTTTCTAGGGGCTTTCTGACGATTAGCTGCTTACTATAGAGATTTGGCAGTGACTCGACCTCAGTGTTGCTCGGAAGGAGCTCAGCGCCAGGTGGACTTGGCTCGTCGTGCGTTAGTGACTTTGTGTTGGTGCTTTTCTTTCATCCAGACCCTGTGCCCAGAGCCAGGTCCTTTCTGGCAAGACAGTCAGTGGGCGGTGACCCAGGAGTGCCCTTCCCTGCTTGCTGTTTGAAGTCCACGTGCGGGTTTGCAGGCGCCGGTTCCATTGCTGGGCCGCGTTCCCGTGGGAGCGCTGCGTGAGGGAGCGCGTGCACGCCTGTTTTTGGTGCTTCGTTTGCCGTCACGGTGGAGCGTCAAGTCAACGCTCGTGTGGCTCTGGCTGCAGAGTTCGCACTTGGCTCTCGCTGTCCTGTGAGAGGTGCTGCCCAGCTCCGGTGCAGTTCACATCGCCCCAACCGAAACGGGTGCGCTGGTGTCGAGTTATTTTTAGGTTGGTTGTTGGTTGGTAAACATACTCACATAAACTTGATTTTGTGTATTTCTCAGAGTGGGAACGGTTGAACGCATTGCAGAATGGTGGGCTTTGGCAGCGGCCGAGGCTGGCTGTTTCCATGGCAGCACACCCGACTGTCCCGAGTCTGTCCCAGTGGTCCCTCAGCCACCTATATGGCGGGCGGGCGGCCGGCGTGGTCACACTGAGGCAGTAGGGGATTCTCTTTCAGACATTAAGCGTGTGAAAAAATGTTGGTTCACGCTTGAAATGTTCCAGTTCTTGGTTTGCACACCTAACGGATCTCAGCCTGCATGACGTCACTGTGATGCTTGTCTGTGCGTGGTCACCGACCAGGAGGACTGTTTCGTTTTCAGTGACTTTTCGAAGAGCTAAACACAGTCCGCATTTCTGAACTGTTGTTTTGTACAGCGAAGGTTTCTTCTCGTGAGCAGTGAACACTGCGTAGTGTTTATTCTCTGTTCTCTCGTTGGGTCCAGGCTTGTGTCTGGCTCGGGGGGGCCTGGTGGCCGCCCAGGACCCAAAAAGCCTCATTTCGGCAGCAGCACAGTCCTGGGCCATTCACAAGGCACTTTCCTACTTGTGGACTTTTGTGTCACCCTCCTGTGACCTGTCTCTGCTCTGCAGGCTCAGGAAGACGGAGGTGCAGGGAGGCGGAAGTGGCCCAAGGCACCCGGGTGGTGCTGGCGGGCGGCTGGAGCCGGTGCTCTGCCCCACCAGGGCCCCCGGGTGTCACTGGATTGGCTCGTTCAGCACGTGGCTTGCATTGAGGCTGCGCCCCTCAGGTTAAGGACGGTCATGGTTGTTGCCCATTTCGTGGGAATTGCTGTGTGCGTCATAGGGGCCCTTCATACAATGTGGCGTCAAAAAGAAGTTACTTTGTAAAACTGTACTAATTAAAATTCAGCCATCCCGCAAAAAAACCCAGAACAACTATGGATCATAAAAGTAAAGCATCGCGCAGCTATCACGGTCCTGCTTTGCAGGACTGTTTGTGACCCTTGTTAGTTTTTAGAAATTAAATTATTTGCAGGTATTTTACATTACGTGTATGTGTGCTTGGCTGCTTGTCGGTTAGATGTGAGCAGCACTCTCTGCTCTGAGGAGACCGCACCGCCCAGTGGGCCGCAGGAGAGCGGGAGGAGGCGCGCCCTCACCGGGAGAGAGGGAGTGGCTTCTCCCCGGGGCTGTCACTGTCGTGTGGCAGCTTTGGTGGGTTCTCACTCCTTAACAACCTAAGGATCACTCACGAGTTTTCTCGTGTTTCACGCGCCATCTGTTAAGGACCTTAGATGTCAACACACTTCTTTTACATCGAATGAAGAGATCTCATTGGTGGAAGCCGTGCAGGTCAATCTATGAAAAACTATGTAATTACACGAACCCATAAAGCATTGCAGTTACATTGTATTTTCGTCATTCGAATAGTCTTCGTCTTTAGGTTTGCCCCCAAACGTGCGGTCCCTGGTGTATGTCTTAGAGATTTCTGTGTGGTGTGTGACGTGTTAACACGGCTCATGCCCTGTATTCACTCTCCCAGGCCCTGGATGGTCAGAACATCTATAACGCCTGCTGTACTCTAAGGATCGATTTTTCCAAACTCGTGAATTTGAACGTGAAGTACAACAACGACAAGAGCAGGGACTACACCCGGCCGGACCTCCCGTCGGGGGACGGGCAGCCCGCGCTGGACCCGGCCATCGCCGCCGCGCTCGCCAAGGAGACGTCCCTCTTAGGTACGGTTCCCGCTGCAGCGCCTCGTCCCGCCTGGCAGGCGGGGGGGCGCCCGTGACGCTCCAGTAAGTACGGGGGCCCTGTTTCGGGGCGTGAGCACGTGGGCTGTGGCTGACGTGTCTCGGGGGAGACGTGCCGCAGGGGAAATGCTGCTCAGTTTTCAGTGAAATGTTTGCCTCGAACGTTGGCGTCACGCTATCCAGGACCGAGCCCGGGCCCGGTCCCTCGTGCACAGTCTCTGGGCTGGTCTGAGCGTGTCCCCCCCACACGGCACAGTGCGGTGAGGCGTCGGCGGAGCACGGCACGGAGGAGGGCAGCGTCCACTCGCTCCTGAAACACTGCAGTTTAAATGGAAAGAATTCTCTGTACAATTTGTTTGGGGATTTATTTGACTTTTGTCTTAATTTATTTTTCACCTTGTTCTACAACGACTCTGTCCCATCTAAGAAACACGAGGCAGAAATCTGCAGTTACTAGTCGGTGGAGTCCAGATGGAGGAAGAAGATAAGGGACAGTGTTACTTTGTTATTTTACAAGTAAAATGAATGAAGTTATACCTTAAGGTGAAGGTTGATGTATGTGAGTAACTTAAGTTTTGACACTTGTAAGGTTATCTTCAGATGACGATTTGTAGGATGTTAAGGTAACTTTTTCTTTCCCGTGCACATCCGGTGGGTATTGTGATCTTTATCAGGCAGCACATGGTGTTTTGCTGGTGAAAATGTCCTTTACACACCCAGCACTGCGCTGGTGAGGGCCCGCCGTCGGGAAGGTAACTGAATCCGTGTGTGTTTATTTGCGTCCCGCGACGCTGACCCGTCAGGTGACTTCAGAATGCTCCCAAACTAGTGTCGATCAGACTGGTTCCTGCTGCCCCCTCACACAGCCCTTGTCCAGATGAAACAACGGGTAGGTATCTTTTCAATCCAGCTACTCTGCAAGAACACATGCAGTGGGTGACGGTTCTTCTCTGCTAAATATTTAGGAGGTTTCCCTTTACCTTGTATAATTTTTGTATTATCTCTAATCACGTGACTGAATTTAATTACTTTGGAATTGGTATTGCACATTTTAACTATTTTACACAGTAATTCTCAAAAACCACTTTTATACCCAGCTCTTCTGCCTCCCTTCATTGCTAAGGAGCAGTGTCTCAGAAAACAGAATTTGTTCAGAAAGGGACGCTGCTCTCTGTGTGGTTGGGAATCTGACACCTGAGTGCCCAGCCACAGGCCTGGCAGGTCAGTGCAAGGGTCTCCTTCTGCTTACAGGCACTCAGACATCCTCAGATTCTGAAGTGAGACGTCATCGTAACTATCATTGTATCATGTTTAAGAAGTGTGGTTAATTTATTAAGGGGCGAGTCCCTTTTAGAAAATCTGCTAGAAGTAATTAATTTTTCATGATCATGTTGTCTACATTTTAAAAATTAGGGCAGATAAACAAATCAAAAGCAAAAATTAGGGCAGGTAATATATACAAAGAATACTTATTTTAGAGCTTCCTTTGTATTTTGAGTTGAATAAAGTAGCAAGTAGCAATTAGCCAGTCTCATGACACGGTCTTAACAGAAAAGCAAAGCAGACTTTTTACAGGAAATCTGTTGGCATGAAATACTTGGTGACTGAGTGTAGACACAGCAAGCGTTTGCCCATCACGGTACATGTGCGGGCCTCACGGGACAGCGTTTCATGGCCTGCACCGAGCTGCCCGGCCTGGGCCTCGCTGGGGGCGGGTCCCAGGTGCCTGTGCTCCCTGAGGGTCCCCAGGGGTCTCGCTGCGGTGAGAGGCAGGGATCACTGCTCTGGACAGACGGTGATCATGTTTTAGATTTAAATTGTCCGTTTCTTAAGTTATTAGGGTTCTCATAAAAACATTTAACTTTCCTTATTCATAACAAATAAGTTTGTGTTTGTCATGGGTAAAATTAACCAGTAAACTTATTTTTAAAATAAGCATAAACATTTTAAATTTAGTAAATAACTTTATAGTTTTTTCAATGATTTCTGAAAGCTTCATTTTTCTTTGTTACTTTTGTGTGGGTTACTCACGTGGTAACTTTTAGAATGTGTGTTATCAGAGACTCCGTCACCGTCACTAGTCAGCACAGTGAGCCCCACACGTTGTAGCTGTTTCTCCTCTTGTGTCTTGACGTCACGTCACGTCACGTCACGTCACTGCAAACATGACCACCATGGCCATTGGTCATCACAGGTACCGGTTTGACGGCAATTTCTTAATGCCATTGAACACCCAGTCTGTCGTCGAAGTTTTCCAGTTGTCTCAACAGATGTTTTTAGTGGTTGATTTGTTCAGAACAGGACCCTCTGAAGGGCCCCGTTTTCTGTTGCTGTGACAGATTATTTTATGGGCCAAAGGCCATTTAGTTTGGATATGAAAAACGAGGATTAAAAACACTAGATGTTTGGGGAGGGACTAGTGTTTGGGTGACTGAGGCTGGGGTCACAGACGTGGGAGAGGCCTTGGTGCTGGTCCCAGGACCACTGGGGACCGTCAGTCTGAGCGCGTGTCGTCGTGAGTTGAAGGAGACGTGCAGTGAGGATGAGGAGGAACCAGAATGGGAAAGTGGAACACCGTAGGATGCGGCATCCAACTGATTTGACGCCCGCTGAGACCTAAACCCAGGGAGTCCACAGACAGGAGGGGACATGGCCTAGCACCCTCAGCAGAGAGGTCTGTGGGGCTCGGGGACTGGAGGCCAGAGGTGTGATATTTAAAACTTGGGGTTAAGGTTCCGCGGATGTAAGACAGGAAGCGCGCTAAAGATGCGAAGCTGAAATTGGAAGCAGCGCGTTTGTCGTGGGTGAGATAAAGTAGCCAGAGGGATGAAACAGAGGATTAAGCCCCGGAGTCCTGGTCAGTTCAGTAGCTACCATGAGGTTATTCACCAGAGTGTCCCCAAGGCAGACGGTAGCGGGGTGAGGATGTACGTAGGTAAGCGCCCACTCTTTGGAGGAGTGCCCCAGAAAGGAGGTGGCACGGAGCTCTGCAGTGAAGTGGTCCCAGAGGAAACATTCACGGCGAGGACGGACACGAGGTCAGTCGGTGTGGACTCCAGGTGCGGACGTCCTGCCTCCGGGGTCACTCGGCTCCTGCGCCTGTGACAGCTGTGGCGCCAGGGTCCTGCGTGTCCGTGCTGGGTGAGCTCCGGGCATGTGAGGAATGCGCACTTCCTATCAGCCAGCGCTGGTCTTTCAGCTCGCTTCAGTCCTGGGGTCGAGTCGGGTGGAGTGGGCCGAGACCACGGTGGAGATGCTCGGGTCTGGAAAATGGGTACTTTTGGGGGTCATTGTGAGAACTCACCAGGGTTGCTGTCAAACTTGCAGAAATTCAGGGACATAGCTGTGTCTTTATGAAGAAAAGGGAGGGGGTCAGAAGGAAGCCGGTTGAAGAATTGAGGGGTTTCTGATCTGTCTTACGAGGTCCTTGTTGAGCACAGTGGGAGAGAGAGTGGGCGCAGGGCTCGAGTGGAGTGTGGACCGGGAAGTCTGCTAACGTCTGTGGGGTCTGTGTGGGTGTGGAGAACATGTGTGTATGTTTTTCTGCTACTTTTTAAAAAAACTTTGCTTATTGATCTCTAGGGAGAGAGAGAGAGATACGCTGCTTTGGTGATCCGGTTACTTACGCACTCAGTGGTTGGTTCCTGTACCGGCCCGACTGCGGATCGAACCCACAGCCTTGGTGTAGTGGGCAGCGCGCTGACCCACGGAGCCCCCCGGCGGGGCTCGGCGTGTCTGTACCTGAAACGCTTTGCAGAGCTCAGTGCAGGCACGGCCGCGGCGGGAGGTCGGAGTTCTCCGAGGCTGGTGGACTCGGAAGTGGTGACGCGTGCTGTCCTCCTCCCAGGAAGCGCTGTGGCGGGACACTTAGGTCCGCTCTAGCTGCGCGGAGTTGAGACAGGTTCCGGGAAGGGTTTCTCAGGCCTCTTGAGTGAACCGAGCAGCGCGCAGTGTGGTTTGTCCACAAGCAGCTGCTTTCAGCCTTTTCATTTCACGGCACAGAGTCCAGTTACTAAAATTCTTCACACTCAAGGCTGTATTTTTTTGCTGATCTGACAAAATATTTTGATTTGTTCACACCAGACAGCGGTGGTGTGGGCTGCTGTCGCTGACTGCTCTGACGGTCCAGGGACAGAGGTCAGTGCCCCCAGCTCGGGAGTTGGCGCCGCGAGGGCGGAAACCCTTGCAGCACCGGGCTGGAGAGCGCCGGTCTGTGGGGACGGAGGGCTTACTGGTTTTGTAAGTTGTGGTGACGTGTTTGATTTCAGGTGTGAGTTCATGAAGACAAAAGCACGTGTAAAAAAGTGAGTTACTTTGTTGAGGACGATTACTTTTTTAGATGAGACTTCTCACTATAAACCATGGGCATGAATTTTTCAAGTCTCTGACTTGGAACTGGTCTATTCTTTATGCTTTGTTTGCTTTTCCATAGAAAATGGATGTCTTATGTTTAATTTTTAACATGATACAGGTATGTACCGTGGTTCTAACAGTGAATGACCCCACTGGAAGCAGTTTTGCCGTGCGCGTCACAAAACTAAGCTGGAGGACCATGTGGAGCGGTCAGCCCTGAGCTGGGCAGCCTTCGTGCTTGCGTTGGTGTTTGTAAAAGACTTGTGTGTGTTTCGTAAAATGCGCTTTATTTTAAAATTAGGGCTTCCTGTTGCAGCTGTTCCAGGAGCTCTGAGTCCTCTGGCCATTCCAAACGCTGCGGCGGCCGCGGCTGCGGCTGCGGCGGGCCGCGTGGGGATGCCCGGAGTGTCTGCGGGCGGCAACACGGTCCTGCTGGTCAGCAACCTGAACGAGGAGGTGAGTGGCCTGGCCTCTCCGTGTCCATCCCGCACTCCGCCCCATCTGTGAAAGTTCTCCATGTTTATTTCATTTTGCACTTGCCTTTCTTTTTGTGTACATTCATTAGTCCAAGTATTTTTGTATGTTTCTACTTCTGAATAAAATCTATGTACTTGTTTAAGTAATCTTTATCTCCTTAGACAGTCATATCTTTAAATATGTATATATTTTAACCTAACTACCTATTTTTCCTAAGAAAAATATGGTGAAGTACAGTAGTCTGGCTTTTTATCTTTTGTTGTCAAAGGCAAATGTAATCCGATTTGCAGATTTAACTGTGAAACAGTTTTGCTCTTTGCCTTTTCTAATTATTTGCTTGTTCATTTCATGCTTATGTGTCATTGCATTTTTTTAAATCTTATTTTATGTGAACTACTCTAATGCATTTTTCTTTGAAGGTTCTTCCAAAGATCTTGACGAGGCCCTCTTCCAGTCTTTCTTAGTAATTTTTTCTTTGCAGTTACTAGTCATTGTCTCCTACAATATTTTTCAGCTTTACCTCCCCCTCGTTAAATGAACCCATCGCTGAGTTCCTTTCAGTTCACGTGTTATGTCTGGTGCACTTTGCTTTGCTGTGAGAGCTGGTATGAAATGTGGGAGGCTCCGTGCAGTGGTTTACGGTGTCTAATTGGAATACTTGTTTCATTTTTAATTGGCCTCTGTTAATACGAACATTAAGCTTATTTTATCATTTAAACTATTGTCATTCACAGTTCTGCATGCTAAAATGTTTGGATCAGAGTGCCTTTGTTTTTCTTTTAAAAATTTTGCCTGCATTTCATAACCAGCCATGCTTATGCAGTTAAAGTTCAGAGTTTAAAACCCCGGTGCATGCCGTCCCCCCATGTTGAGATGAAATGCTGTAATTGACTCTGATGTAGATGTACTTTACCCATATTTGTCTTGGATGACTACATTTTACTCAGTTTTTCTTGTACAGTACATAAACCATTTTCTGACCAAATTCCTGCATTTCCTATGTACTGACCTATATTTTATTTTTTTTTGTTCCCCGATTCCTTATTTTTTTCTTCTGCATTGCTGTTTCCCTTCCCCATTCCATCCTTTTCCCTGTGTGTTCACCTTCCCTCTCCTTGTCTTTCCCAAACGCCCATTCCCTCCCCGTCTGATCCTTTATTTTCCTTGTCCTCGTCTTCATTCCCTGTCTCCATCCCCTATGTTCATGCTTCTGTGCTTGAACAAATGTTCCTCGGACCAACCTGCCCCAATTAACCGCCTTGAACCATGATCCATGACCACCTCACCATTCTGCGGGAACCACCCTTCGTTATGGATGATCTGTTCATCTCCGCTCTTCCTCGACTCTCCTCTCTTCTTGTCTTACGCTGCTTGCTCTTCTCTCCTTCTAAAGATGGTTACGCCCCAAAGTCTGTTTACCCTCTTCGGTATGTTATTGTTAGCACTATACTTTTATTATTGATTTGATTTTGTTTTCACCTTAATTCTTATTTGTAGCTAGCACTTTGGCTTAAAGTTGAATAGTAAATCTTTTGCTATTTTTCTTTGCTATTTAAAACTCTCCATAGACACAAAATTTGTTTTAATGCATGCTGATTTATTTTGCATGGTCTTTAATATCATTCACATAGCTTTGAGGGTTTATCAAAATTTGTTCTTTTCAAAATTCACTGTTCAAAATCTTGATCTTTCTTTATTCATTTGTGAGACTGATGAGTTTGAATGAGTGATCATGTTGGTGTCTGAATGTTTCATTAATATGTCAAAAAGATAATCTTTAGCCGACTTGTGCATCGCATTAATTCCATTTTTGGATTACCTCTCTGTGGCCCACCAAAGGTGTTTATGGAGATGTGCAGCGCGTGAAGATTCTGTACAACAAGAAAGACAGTGCCCTCATCCAGATGGCCGATGGAAACCAGTCCCAGCTCGGTGAGATGGCTTTGTTCTCTCTGCCTCCTCGAGTGATTCGAACAGCTACTGCGAGTCTGTGCGTGAAAGCAGACCCGCGTGTGAGAGAGAAGCCATTTGCTTTTTAAGAGCCGGCGCTTGCTCACAGGGTCCCGCTGGTTTCCGTAGCTCAGTGTGACGGTGGTCTGCGGTGGGCACGGGCGTGCCTCCTGCTGTCCCTGAGCCCACAGCGTCTGTGTTGTGGGGCGCGGTGCTGCCGTGGGCCTCCATGCTGCCCGCACACCCCGGGCCTCCAGTGCTGCTGCGCGGCCGGGGGTCATCGAGGGGGCGCGGAGCGTGGGTCATAAAATACCAGGTCCTTTAAAAGTGAAAACCCTGTGCCAGACACACCATTCATCCCTTTTGGAATCTTAAGTAGACTCGGGTTATACTTAGCGCTTTTACTTAATGTGGTGATTTGAATGCCCCGCTGGGCCCTTACACAGAGTCGGACCCCATGAAGTCTCGATCGTAACAGCGTGCGCACGTGCGATTGCGGCTAACGCGCGCTCTCGGCGTGGGATCCCATTGGTGAGGTTCGGGGCAGGTGGTGCCTCCGGCCAAGTGCGTTCGCATTGCTATGTGGAAGTTGTCATCGTTGATGGAGGGACTGGTGTGGTTCAGCTGTTGTGTCTGATGGGACGGGAACAGCGTGGTGTCCTGGACCCTGGGCCCGTGCGGACAGACAGAGGGAGCGTGAGCAGCGGCGCTGGTCGGCCTTGCGGTGGCTCGGACGGTGCGCAGGGAAGGTTGTGCGTTTGGCTGGTCCTGCTTTCCAAAGTGCAGCGCTCTGTCCTTTCCCCGAGAGATGGGGAAGAGCCTTGGTCCGTCACCGTGCCGTCCCTGCTCTCGCTCTGGGGCGGGCCAGGGCCAGTGATCCGTGCGCCCCGCTCGCGGTGCAGCCTCCTAGGGACGCGTTTTGTTCCTTGTCGCTGTGGGAGGCGTGACCCGTAAAAATAGATGTGCACGGTCATTATGGTTGAGAAGTACCGGAGGTAGAATTAAACCGAATTCTTCTGAATAGTGTTTGGTTCTGTGTTATGTAAGGGCTGTTGCACATGAGCGATAGTTTAATTTTTGTCGTATTGGTCTGCTCCGGCTGCCGTAGCCGAACGCCGCGGGCCGAGCGGCTGGCACCCGGCAGACGCTCCTTCCTCGCGGCCCCCGAGGCCGGAAAGCCCAGAGCGGGGCGCGGCCGTCCCGTTCCGGCCCCGCGGCCTGCGCCTGCGCCCCGCACCGGCCGTCCCTCAGAGCGCTCGGTCTCCCGGACGCGGCCTCGCTCGTGCAGCCCTGCCTCCCGCGGCCGCGGCTTCTGTACGATCTGTTCACTGCGGCTTCGACCTACTCGGAGCATGATTTATAGTTTCTGGACTCTGTAGTGTCAGATAATGTATTAGTTCTCATTGTTTTGCTATCAAAGAAGGTATTTTAATGGGAATTTCAAATAAAGCTAAATGATAATGAAAGTACTACACAAATTAGGTATTGTATCTCATTATAAAAGTAGTGTATGTCCTTTCAGTGTCAAAATCGAGTGATTTTGTGGGGTTAAGTGTAAATTTCTAAGTGCACGTGAACTGCAGTGTAAGGAACTAGTGAGAAGTGCAGGCCTGCGGTGATTGTTTTGGTGTTAGCCTTGGTTGAAAAATCTGAGAGAACCTCTGCAGATCCGTAGCTCTGCAGCAGAACAGCCAGGAAGAGTCAGCTTCCCACGAAGTAGGGAGCTGGTGAACGGGAAGTTTCCTTCGGACTCTCCTGTGTGTGGTACTTACACTCCCACAGCGTTTTCCTTTCACCCGGTGTCCACGGTACTGTCTGTTCCGTCCCAGTGCCTGCTGTAGCAAGCTGGGTGCCTCCCCAGGGATGCTGTCCTCGGCCGCCTGTGACACGCGGCCTGGCCGGGCAGACCTTCAGCGAGGCCGAGGTGCGTGACTAAGGACACGGCCTTCTCACTGGCGACGGGTGCCCAAATGTGCAGCGCGGCTTCTCTGCAGCCTCCGACCAGCCGTTCGCGTCCACGGTCACCCACTGCTCCCCAGGGAAGGAAGTGACCGTGTGAAGGGCGGTGCTTCAGCCGGGCGCCGCGCCGGGCGGGCTGCGGTTCCTGCGTCCGTGGACCTCACGGAGTGCAGGGCGCAGAGACCCTTCGCAGGCCTTGGGCTGCTTTTCAGAAGGACGGGAGCTTCCAGCTGGGGCGGCGGTCCGGAGGCCACGCCTCTCCGGGGGCGGCTGGGGCGGGGCCTGCGCGGTGGTAGCGCAGGAGCAGCAGCGCCACGCACTGGCCGAGAGCCGGTCGGACACCGGCGGTGCCCGTGTGCCCGGGCCTGCGCTGGGTGGGGCCAGGCGGGGAGGTGTCCGCGATGGCGGCGTGCGATCAAGCAGGTGATGACGTGGTCCGGTTTGCGGTGGTCAGAGTTGCTGTGTGTGGGATGGGTTGGGGAAGAGGCGAGCATAGTCTATCCAACAGGAAGGCAGTTCCCAACCTGAGTCACTCAGATCAAAAGTGACGGCGGCGGAGAGAAGGCGCGCTGGGGAGACCAGGGTGTGGAGCAGGTGGGAGGCGCGAGCCGAGTCTGCTCCCGCGGCAGTGGGGTCCGTGATGGCGGCCGGGGCTGTGAAGGAGGAGACAGGGCCGCGTCCGGACTTTCAGTCTGTGCAATTGCCCTGCCTGTCACCGCTAGCTACTAGACATCGTGACTTTGTTTTAAATCACAGGATTCAGACTTTAATTAGTTACTTTTGCTTTGAACTTTGTTAAAACTCTTGTAGTACGCACTGTTTCTTTTTTTACAGCCATGAACCATCTGAATGGACAGAAAATGTATGGAAAAATTATTCGTGTTACTCTGTCTAAACACCAGACTGTGCAGCTACCTCGGGAGGGACTCGATGACCAAGGTCTCACGAAAGACTTTGGTAATTCCCCGTTGCATCGTTTTAAGAAGCCTGGATCCAAAAACTTTCAGAACATCTTCCCTCCCTCGGCAACTCTCCACCTGTCCAACATCCCGTAAGTATGGCGGCTGGGCTCTGTCCGGGCTGCGGTGTGAGAAAGCAAGTGCCGAGCTCAGTGGTTGACTAACGCCATTCCTCTGCTGTGCGCCCGTTTCCCCAGCCCTTCGGTGGCAGAGGAGGACCTGCGGACCCTGTTTGCCAACACGGGGGGCACTGTGAAGGCGTTCAAGTTTTTTCAGTAAGCAGGCTCTCTTGCCCTCCAGAGTTTTCCGAAGCGGCCGGTACCCTTTCTGTTGGGAGGGCTGTTCCTGTCTGGAGCGGGCACCTCTGCGTGTGCGGCCCTCTGACTCTGTGGTTTTGTTTCAGAAGAGATCACAAGATGGCCCTCCTGCAGATGGCCACCGTGGAGGAGGCCATCCAGGCCCTGATCGACCTGCACAACTACAACCTGGGCGAGAGCCACCACCTGCGCGTGTCCTTCTCCAAGTCGACCATCTAGGGCGCGAGCGGCGCGGCGGCGGCACCTGCGGACTGTTCCGGAGAGTGGGGACCAGAGTTGATTCGTTCTTGTTTCCGTTTCCTCACGCTGTCATCATTCCTTGGTTCCGGCGCGAAGCGGCGCGTGTGGGGGCAGAGGCGTCGTCCCCTGCCGCGGCCCATCCGCGCGGCGGGGGCATCTTTCTCGTCCGTGTCAAGTTTCAGTTTCAGTTCTGTTTTCAATTAGTTGACGTACGTGCCTTAAAAGGAAAACTAGTGTTGCTGTTGTGCATTTACTAGAGCCAGGGATCGGCTGTCCAGGCACACTGTTCTGTGGGCAACAACACGTGCGGGCGGGGTGTGTAAAAAGGTTAAGTTTTGTTTTCTCCTGCTTGGAACTTACTTTGAATTATCGGCTTGTCACATTTCTTTCTATTTAATCCAATAAGATGTAGGATAGTGAAGAATAAAGCAGCATTTTTAGTTTTACTGCCTTAGGCTTTATTGCTTTACGAGACATCGGCCCTTTGTATCTCACAGTTCTGGTCTAGATTCCGTTATGGGGGAGGCATCCGTTCACGGCAGCGAGATGCGCGTTTCTGTGAGTTTGAGCCCCGCGTGGGAGCTTGTGGGACCTTAACCTTTGTACACGCTCTTGTGGGACGCGTCATGTAACTGTCAGCACTAAGTACTGTCTTGTTTGTGGCTGAATACTTTTCGTAGATGTTTTTGAAGTTGACATGACTTACGTGCATTTCAATATATATCGCCATCCTTAGTTTGTAATGGAGATTTGGAACATGGTTGTGGATTTCTGAGCATGTGAAGACGGGTCTAGCTAGTTCAGGAACCGGTGCATGTGTTTTCAAAGGTAAAGAAAGTGTACTGCAAAAATTTGCAGGAAGATTAATTTTGTGGCAGTTTTCTAAAACTGACAACCAGGTGGGACCAAAGTTTATGTGCCTTTAGTCTTAATTTACCTTGCATTGTAATATTCAGTTTTAATAAATCTTCAAAATATTTTGTATTTAGGAATAGATCTGACTTTAATAAAAACATGGCTCAGAATCTACAGGTCAAATTAATTTGAACAGTTCTTGTCGATCTGAATTGTTGATTCTGTTTAAATGACCAATACTTTTTTGAAATTGATGTACTTAGTTTCAAGATTCATAGATTCTGTTATCTATGTAGACAGAACGGTCATGTATATTTTCTATTAGTTGAGTTTTTACATCTTTAGAAATGTAAAATTCAGTATAGTTTGAAAGCGGCACAATTAAAAATTAATTTTCTAACAAAGTCGGGAGGTTTGATGGTGGTTTACTTTCCTTGTGTGTACTGCTGACCTCTGTAGCATGCTCAATAAACACTTCTGCAGCTCTGTGCTCACCCTCCGCCTCTCTGCTGCCTTCTCTCTCCTCCTCTGTCTCCACTCCACTGTGCTTCTGAACTCATGTCTCTCTCTGCCAGGGCGGGAAAGGGGGCGCGCTGCCCGCGGCCATGGCTTTGTTCCATCAATAAACCGAGATGCTGTGAAAATGTACCAGCGGGTTTTTTTTTTTTTTTTTTTTAAGAAGAGGGTGACCGCTTCCCAGGAGGACCCAGAATTCACACTCCCCACCCCGTAGGGCCTCTGCTGAAAGACAGACTGACTTGGCTGTTTGGACTGCCCCCCCCACCCCCCGTTGTTGCTGGTTGGGGGGGTGGAGGTAGCAGCGGGTAGCTCTCTTCCCCAGCCCTGCTCTTGCGCCCCCGCAGTCTCGCCTCTCCCCCTTCTGTCTGCTGACGGTCCCCTTGCCCTGGGGCCCCGGAGTGTGAGCCAGGAGCCCAGGGTGCGTGGGGAAGACTTGGGGCCTGGGCAGGGGAGGGACACCTGTGGGTGTCGGAGGCTAGCAGTGCTGTGTGAGTTTATGACTTTCCCTTTTCCAAGGACTCTTGTTAAGGTGCTATTCGTAGTAGTCAACATATTTTAGGTCACGTTTTTCAAATAGGTACATGGGTGTCGGATGACTTCACAGTGACACATGTTCCTTAAGCTGCTTCTGTCACAACTCAGCGCAGATGCAGGTGTACGGAGAAGACCCGGGCTGTGGCCTTGGGGGGGCAGGGAGAGTGGGTGGGGAGGTCACCGTCCTTCCCCCGCGGGGACCTGGACACGGAGAAGCGGGCACAGAGCGGTGCGGGGGAGCCCAGGCAGGGCGGGCTGCTCTCTGTTCAGCCCAGTGTCCCTCTGCTCGGGAGCCCCACTGTAAGGATTCCGCACAGTCTTTGTTTTCTTGTCCCTTACTCTGTGTCAGTCCCTTTTAAGTTGATGCGTGTTTTTTTTGTTTTTTTTTTTTAAGTTTTACAAGTCGCTGAATTAATGTTGAGGAAGAATATGAGCTTATCCACATTAAGGACCAAATAAAGTTCAAATATGCAGGAAGACACACTGCACAGTGGCCCCCACCCCCGACTCAGCCCCTCCACCCCTCACACGCCTCCTCCTTTTCCAGATGAGGGTGTTTGGACACGGGCCCTCCTCTGGTCCAATCTCATGTCAATAATTTTAAGGAGGTTTTTAAATTAACTTATTTTTACTAAGTACGACGGGTTGTTTGTGCCTCACATTTCTTCTCCTAAGCGATGCCAAAAGCTAGCGGTGAGCCCCACCTGCAGATGCCGCCCCGCTGGACCGCCCTGCGCGCCACTTCCTCCCAGGGCGGCGGGAACGGCGGGGCTCGGCCGCCGCGCACCCCCTTACGCGGAGTCAGTGTCATTTCGGATTCTGAGTCGACGGATTTAAACTTGAAAGATCTCAGGCACGCAACGAACAGGAGACTAGTAAACCCCAAACGCAGCCCTGGTGACTGTGTCACCGCCTTTAATGTTTCCTCCGCCCGCTTCGCCCCTTCCGCGGGAGCGCAAACCCCAGGCTCGCGTCACTGCTCCCGCCGCTCCTCTGTGGTGACGCCCAGGCGCTTCGCGGGTCGGTGGCACAGGGTCCGGAGAAACCGCGCCGTTCAGAACGCGGCCCCAGACCAGCAGCGGGAGCGCCCCCCGCCCGCCCCGGGGCCCAGCAGAAGCTCTGCCCCGCTGCGTCCGCGTGGGACGCACGCGACTGGCGGGCGACCCCCCACGCGCACAGTGACGCTTGGGAAGCCCGCGAGCGGAACTGTTTCTCCAGCCCTATGAAAATCAGCTGAAAGGTTATCATTTGAGATTTACCCCTTGGCTTTCCATTTTAACAAACAGCTAAGTTCCCCTGCCTTTGTTTATGAAACGAACCACGAGAGAGACCCGAAGACTAGATTGCCGTTTTGAAGCCCGTCGGTGTGGGACATCCAGCGCTGTGCTTCCAAATGCAACGCCGGACCCTGAAAGTACCGGTTTCTCCCAGCTAGAAACAGAAGTCTGAATTTTCACAGAGTTTACTTCTCTCAGTAACTCCTGCTTTGAATGTCTTGAAAATTCATTCTCATTCAATAAATAGTATCGCACGCTATCAGCCAGCCTAGATACTGTAGAGCAAGTGAGAAAGTTCCTTTCCCTTGGGGGTTTCCCTTTGGTGAGATCAGGAAACAAGCAGTTCCGTAGTTTGCTGTGTTTTACGGAGAAATTCCTGGGGCCACTGAAGGGTGCTCGGCCTCTATCGGTGAGGACAGAATTCTCGGAGCCAGGTGAACTTAGAGAGTTATCTGGGTTGGAAGGAGCGATGTAGAAGGGAAATTTAGACAAGGGTAGTGTTTTTGTTTTTAAAGACCTGAATCGAGGTGGTGGCATCTGGAAGAGACTGGAAGTTTAGCACAGCGGGGTCCTTGACAGACCGGGGAGGGGGGACGGCTGGCTGGGGAGAGGCAGGTCGCTGGCGGGTCACTGGCCCAGCACAGCAGGCGCCTGACACTGAACACCACGGCTTTCAGGCACAACTCCCGGCAAGATGGATTCAGGAGAAGGGCCTGGGTTTAAAAACTTTAAAGTTTTTTTTTTCCTAATTCTAAACAACATACACACATTTTAAGTTTATCTAAGAACCTCGAACAAAAAAATTCTCTTAAAGAATACAAAGTGAAGACTTCCAAAAAGTGTCTGTGGCTGCGCGCCCCGCACCAGGCAGCGCTTAGCTGCAGGCCGCATGATGCTGCGCGCGACCCCAGGGCCGCACCCGTCCGGCTGGGGCGCGGGTTGGACGCAGGCCCCGCACGGACATGCGGCGCGATTTGTGCCGTCTTTCCTCGTGGCGATGAAACCGGTTTCCTACGAAAACAGCCCTACACGTCGTCCTGGAAGTGCGGAGACTGGACGTGACGTTGCACAGCCGTGTTCGGGTTCGCTCCCCTCCCCGGGGGCTGTGACGGCTGCCCTCGGCTGGAGAAGTCTGAGAACCCGTCTATTAACTAACGGGAAATTTAAATCTGAAATGCCAATAGTTGTGTTGGGTCAAAATAAGAGACAGAGATGAGCAAAGACCCTTTTATAAAAATATAACAACTTTTTAAAAATCAAAGTCTCATAATACATTTAAATAGTTCTCGCTAATAAGAAAAAGTATGTTAACCATAATTTAGCTTTTAGCTAATTCCAGAATCATCCTTGCAGTACATTCATGAGTACAGCACACACTAAACCCGTTTAATGACTGAAAATTCCACATTCCTTTACCTCCGGGGCTTCTAACTTGCTGTCTACCCCAGCTCATCATTTTATTTTGTATACAAGTCAGGTAATTGAGTTTAATGAGAATTAGTGGAAATTAAAGTAGACAAACAAGACGCCTATGGGAATATGGAGCTTTATTTTGGATGAATGGAATTTATAAAAACACTTGTGTTAGCATTTCTGATGACTGACTGAATCTAGAGCTCAGGACTCCTGGGCCATGCATTCTTTCTCCCTCAACTGAATGTGCTTTCTGTGTCTTTCTGTTCTGTTTTTATTAATAATTCTTAACTGGGATGATGTGTGGACTTGATACCCAGGTCAAATCCCAATTTGGAAACCCCCAAACTGTTAACATTTTGGACACACACTTTGAAATTTTTTTAATTCGCTTCAGAGAGAGAGAGAGAGAGAGAGAACATGGGTTTGCCGTTGCACTTACGTGTTTACTGTGTGCTGCGTCTGTGCGCCCCGGCCGGAGCGACGCCCCGCACAGCAGGACGCCGCTCTAACCGACTTAAACTAATTGCTACCGAGCAGATGGGACTTAGGAGGATTCGTTTAACCGTGTTTGACCTAAGGAGAGGGAAGAGCTCTCGTCTTATTCTACAGGGAACGTACTGACTGCGTACATTTCGGACCATCTCGATGGCGCTCACACGCGGCCTAGTAAAAACGCAAAGTACTTGGCAACAAGGCTCATTGCAACTGCGGTCCTTTGGCATCTCCCTGTTTTTACTGAATCCCCGGTCTGACCACCACAAGCGCAGGTACACCAGAGCACGCGAGTCTTGTTTTCTTAGCCTGGTCAGGCCGCGCGCTGCCCCTGCTGGTGGGGAGACCGGTGGGGGGCAGCGGCAGCAGCGCCCAGAGCAGTAAACCTGCAGGCGGGTGGGGGCAGCACCGGGGGGGGGGGTGCAGCCTTGGGGGCGGGGCTTTCCTCTCTGTGTCTACACTCAACTGTCACTTCTCTCTCCCTGTCCTTCTAGGGGCAAAAACTGTTCCCTAAGAGCCTAAATGTACAGTTGCATTTGCAGTGAGGAGGGCACGGCCACGCCCAGCTGCGGGCCTGAGTGTCCAGGGCTCCGCGGGGGGCTGGGGTGGGTGGGGAGCCGCGCTTGCTGCGTGTGCGCAGCCGGCGCCCACGGCAACGGCCACAAGGCAGCCCTGAGAGACGAGCAGGAACGCTCTGCCCGAGTCTTACTCTGGGTCCTGGTCGCTCGGCTGTTGAACCCTTTCTACCCCGACACCATTTACAGGACACTTGTTCCGCCCTCCGGGCACATATCTTACACACGTTGACCACACGACCCACATGCGTTGGGCCTTAGAGAGCCGGAACTTGCAGCCGCCCTGCACCCTTCCGTGGCCGTGTGAGCGTGGGACACTTTTCCAGGTGGCGGTGGGGCGGGGGTTGGGACAGCCTCAGGAAAGGACACACCTGCTGAGCAGTGGTGGCAGGAAACAGGTCTGATACCCCGAAGGCCTGGGCCTACTGGTGCGGTCCTGTCCGGAGCCAAGGCTACACTTCTAAGGACTTCTAGTAATGCTCCCTCCCACATGCTGACCTCAGCCACCACCATGAGAGGCAGACACTTTTCTATCGGGAGGAGGAGGTGCAGCAAACATCACCACTGAAACCCTCTGCGGGAAACGCTGACCCGCCGCCCCCCTCGCCCCCCGACCCAGCCGCAGGGCCTCAGCGGCGACCCTTCGGCACACTCCTCTGCAAGGAGGGTTTCCTCGGCCGTGAGGTCACCCCGTCTGCCTGCCTCAGCGCCCCAGGGCCACTCGAGGGCTCAGACCAGCTTGGAACCAGGCCTGCGGGCCAGCAGGCCAGGGACCAGTGGGAGGACGCAAAGGGGCTGGAGTCAGGGCCTGGAGGGTACCTGTATTCAGTGGGTGAAGAAGTAGCTCTTCTAGG